>WNWU01020695.1:0-43333 GCA_012654045.1 Ptyas mucosa
TCGATAATCTTCTGGATACAATTCTACATCTGTCTCCATCTCATCTCCAGACTACTAATAAGAGCATGTTTTTATTAGCAAAGTTTCCCTTGGTTAAAATCAAGGCCTCCAAAGTAGAGACAGCAAGGTCACCACTAGCAGATAACCATCTACAGGCCTGGCCTCTGCTATCAGGGCAGCCAGAAGCTAAATAGATCAGGATAGGGAGAGCTCCTGGTGAAGCTTTAATTTTATCAGTAAAGACTAATAGAGATGGGGTGGCTCCTGTTTGTTTATTCATCTCAGAAGCATCACAATTAAAATACTATATGGCATGAGATTTAAAATACAAAATACAAGCTTGAATAGGTGGGCTCCTATCTCCCCAGATAACATATTTTACTGTCCATAAACTCAAAGTGAAAAAGTTGAAAGTCCACTGCTTGAGCCCTCTCAGCTGACATGAGGCAATCATTGATAATGATGATTGATGACAAGAAGGGATACAAACTTGCAACACTAAGAACAAATGGAATCTGAAAGTTAAATTGAATTCATGGCCATCTCTTAAAAATATAGGACCATAAAAGCTGCAGGTAACGTAAACATTTTATTTGCTTGTTGGATTGATTTATATAGTTGCCTATTTCACATAAGTGACTCTGGGTGGCTTACAAATATTAAAATTATTGAAACAGCAAACTCCTTTGAAGGGCTTCTTCAGGAAATCCAGACTAAGCACACTCTTTCTAGCAGCAACTTTTGGCAAAAATTATTATATAAATCTGTAGTTCCCCACCTAAATTCATGGTACCATGATCTCACTTGCTATACATTCACTACTTGAACTTTTTTAGAAGGAGTGATGATTATTCATACATAGTAGCTATTGCTCTTTCTCTAATCCTTCCAGCTTTAAAAATGAATTTATCGTTATAAATAATGAAAAGCTTGAACATTAAGTCCAAGTAGATTAAGATCATATAGATGCAGGTTTCATTGTACTGGGAATCAAAGGGATTTGTATTTTAAGATTCTTTACATGATGTTAGCAACAGCCTTCTTAGTACCCTTTAGGTTAAACAAAATAAAGCTAAACAAATAGAACATAAATTTGATGCCATGTCTAGTTAACAATACATAAAGTCTAATAAATAGGATCAAATAATAAGTGTTATAAACTTCATATTCTTTATATTATTTTTACAAAACTGAAATCAAGTATATTATAAAGCCTATTGCAATTCTAGCACAATTATTCAAGGACAGATCTAATTGGAATAAACAGAAGTAAGGAGCAGAAATTTATAGTATTACAATTAAAAACAAACATGAAAAACAATCCCTTTTTGATAAATTGATAAAATTTAATAATGTCTTAACTCAGTCCTAATATACAAATATACCATATCATATTCACCATCATCTTGCTTTAAATATACATAAAACAAAGAAAATACTATTTTTCCCTGAAAAAAAAAATAATATAGCAAAATACTTTTTTTTTTCCTTTTGGAAAAGATTTTGACTTGTACCACTTAATATAAATAACCTTTCAAAATTAATTTCTTACCTTTAAGATCCAAAGAAGCTTCTGTTTTTGCAACCAATCTTGTTTTCATATTCATATTGTATCATTTCCTAGTTACTGTTGCGCAGATTTATTGAAATGTTCCATGATCAGAACAGAACAGAAACTTCCTGCAAATTCTTTGAGGAAGCTGCAGCCTTATTTTTTCATGCAAACAGTCTAAACTAGACATAGCATATTCACAGCTAATCCTAAATCATCTATGGGAGAGCTTCGCAGATTTGAATGAGGGATGTGCACAAACGGTAAGAATCTGCCTAGTTGCTAACTTAACCATCCATAAAATACTGAACTTCACCACTTGATACATTTTGGGGGCTAGTTTTCATTTAAAATCAACATTTTACTGACTTAAGACTATTATGCTCAGTAGATTTTTAATTGAAAAATAAGGTAGGTTAAAACTCATCTTCTGATAAGTACAGGTGGTCCTGATTTGATGGCCATTCATTCAGTGACTGTTCAAACTTATGATGGTCTTGGACAAGCGGTAGTTACAAATGGTCCTCGTATGTATGGCTCTTGCAGCATCCCATGGTCACATGATCACAATTTGCTACTTTCCCTGCCAATTTGCCACAGGCAAAATCAATGGGGAAACTTGCAGGAAATTGCAAGAATTTGTGCGGTCCTCGCTAAATGATGACACCTGGGTTGGCTGGAACTGCTGCTGCTGCTAAACAGCAGAGGCACAACCTCTTTCTACTTACAACCATGTTGCTCGACAACAGTCTCTGTTCCAGGGGTGAAATCTAATTTTTTTTGCTACTGGTTCTGTGGCTGTGGCTTAATTAGTGGGCGGAGCTTGGTGGCAAGGTGACTGGGTGAGCGTGGCCAAGTCAATGTTACTTCTTTGCCCTTTTTTAACCTACAAAATACAACACAACAGGCTCACCCACAATGTAAAAGCAGCTGTCCTAGACCCAAAATGGCCCCTGCAACAAGCAGGAACCTCAAACAGCCACAAAAAGCCCAAAAAAAACCAACTTTCACACTTTACACACACAAAACACAACTGGCTCACCCACAATATAATAGCAGCTGTGCTAGACCCAAAATGGTCCCTGCAACAAGCAGGAACCTCACATAGCCACAAAAAGCCCAAAAAACCAACTTTCACACTTCACACACACAAAATTTCACATACAGCTTTGTGAGATTTTGTGTGTTTGTGTAGTTAGAGTGAAACACTGCAGAAACATACTAAATCTCAGAAAGCTGCACAAATATTATTTTATTTTAATTTATTTTTATTTTTATATAAAAGCAGCTAAATTTAAAACTTCCTAAACTTTAAATGCTAGGTCTAAAAAAAGAACAACTAAAAAAAACCCCAATTAACTATTTTTTTAAAGCTCCCAAAGGGGAAAAAAACTTACCCAATAGAACAGGGGTCTCCAACCTTGGCAACTTTAAGACTTGTGGACTTCAACTCCCAGAATTCCTCAGCCAGCTTTGCTGGGAGTTGACGTCCACAAGTCTTAAAGTTGCCAAGGTTTGGAGACCCCTGCAGGCAGGAAGGCAGGCAGGCAGATAGAGCTGCTCACCGATGAGCTTGATTGCGGGCAGGGAGATTCAGTTGCTTGCTGATGCAATGGATTGCAGGTATTACAGCAAGCGAAGCAAGGCAGGCGTGCGAAGGTAAGCAAGCTGGAGGCTGGAGGGGGGAGGGATTTTTGCAAGCTAGCCAACCGTAGGCAACTCAGCTGGGATCGTCAGAGCTTGGATCGTCAGAGCCATTTAAAAGAAAAAAAAGGCTCTGATGATCGCGTGACTCAGCTGGGCATGGGAGGTGGGGGCAGGGATTTTTGCTACCGGTTCTCCGAACTGCCCGCTGCCATCGCTACCTACTCGCCCGAGCCGGTCCGAACCTGGCGCATTTCACCCCTGCTGTGTTCCCAATTAGATTTGTTAAGCAAAGGCTACCTGTAAGTACAGAACATTAAATACTGTACTTTCCATTTTTAAAGTTAGTCCAGAATACTGTGACTGAAGGTAACTTCACTGTACTTTGAAGCTAGTGCTTTCAACCACTGAATTGTGACTTTGTATTTTAAATTAGTTTTCTGTGATAAACCGTTTCCCTTGCATTGCTATATTTAATTATACCACACAGAAAACATATTGTTTGAAATTCAAATACCCTGAGGTATTACCCCATTATTTTAAGCTTTTTTTCTTCTACCAGGTGACTTCCCCTTCCAAACCACATCAACAAAGAATTTTTGAAATATCTTAAATTCCTCTTAGTTTCCAAAGACATTTGCCATGTAGTTTAATAATCTGTTATTTGGACAAAAGCAAAGTAAGCAATTTGGGCTAATTTGCTGTCCTAGCTAATCGTTAGCTAATTGCCAGGCTTTTGGACTACACTAGAACTATTGACACAGGAGGTTCAGTTCCACACTTAGCTTAGGATGCTTTTTAAGTGACTTGTCTGAAAAATATTCCAGTGTGCCTCACAAAGTTGTTCCAGAGATAAAATTAGTCATGTACATTAAAACTCCCAGTACCCAGTTATATTCTCAGATTTGTAATACTTTGCAAGGTTATATGTACACATTTAATGTAATGGGTGTTTTATGATCCATTCAAACTGCCTTGAATTTTGCTTTCTTTTGAATACAGATAGCTGCATTTGTTTTATTATATTCTGTTATCCTATTCCTTTACATCTAAAAACAAAGTATGTTATATAGATGCTACTAACTTTTCAGACCATGCTCCTGTGAATGTCATATCCCTACTTTACAATAATTTAGTACATTTTTAAATGGTCCAATTTATCACCATCTTTGGTATGGAATACTTCAAAGGTCTTTCAGGTCGTACAATACCACACTTCTCTACTGTTGGCAGAAAAATGTAGACAGGAAGTTATCAGGAATTGAGCTTGACCTGAAGGAGATGCTTCATACAAAAAAGAAGAATTTGTTAAAATTACATCTTCAAAGGAGAAAATTGGGAAAATTAAAGGAGAATGAATAATTATTTATTCATTAAATTTCAGGCCAAAATAGTAAAAATAAACTCAGAAATTAAGACTAGAAGAAAGTTCTACAAATTAACTAACTGAAATATAAGGATTTTAGCCAAATGTTAAATTAAAAAAAGGGCAAGGGACGAAAGAAAACAAGAACATAACTGCAAAACAGATTTCAATCTGTATACCCAGGACTATTCAGGCATAACTAGCAAATATTTTATTCACAATTGCAGAAAAAGCAAGCTAACATTTAGAATGCAAGTTAAGCACTATTCATGCTGAACATGGATATTTGTTAATCTTCCTCCAAAAGAACTTTAGCAAAAATGGAAGGAAATATGTTTTTCAACTCCAACAAATGATGAAATTATTGACCGATGCAATAATTTCAAAACATATTCTAGCTGGTAACTTGGTGAAATATTGGAGGTAATTCTGTAAAGCAATAATTTTCACTGCAATAAACCTATTTTGTTGTTGTTGGATTTCCTTATGGGGGGAGGGGGAAGAAATGTCATCCCGTTATAGTCAATTGATACCATCACTGACTATTGGGGACGAATCTTTACCCCCCACAGAGAGGGCTCGCAACCTAGGTGTCCTCCTAGACTCACGGCTGTCTTTAGAAGAACACTTGATGGTTGTGGCCAGGAGAGCTTTTTATCAGGTTCACCTAGTACGCCAGTTGTGTCCCTTTCTAGATCGAGACTCGTTAAATACAGTCACTCATGCCCTCGTCACTTCCCGCATGGACTACTGCAATGCTCTCTACATGGAGCTCCCCTTGAGGAGCATCCGGAGGCTCCAGTTGGTCCAGAATGCAGCCACGCAGGTAGTTATGGAGCAACGTGGCATTCCCATGTGGCTCCCCTTCTGCGCGAGCTGCACTGGCTCCCTGTGGTCTTCTGGGCGCACTTCAAGGTTTCGGTTACCATCTTTAAAGCGCTCCAAGGCTTAGGACCGGGATATCTTCGAGACCGCCTTCTGCCACCAATAACCTCCCACCGACCAGTACACTCCCATAGAGAGGGACTTCTCAGGGTGCCGTCAGCCAAACAATGTCGACTGGCGGCCCCCAGGAGAGCCTTCTCTGTGGGAGGACCCACAATTTGGAATGAGCTGCCCTCGGAGATACGATTAATCCCAGATCTCCGGGCTTTCCGCCGGGCCCTCAAAACATTCTTATTCATGCAAGCCGGCCTGGCCTAACCTCCCTTCAAACCATTAAATTCTTTAAATTTGGATCTACCCTATAAATTTGAGAATGTTTTAATTTAATTCCATTCTATATCAATCTATTCAATTGTATTTTTAATCGGTTTCTGAATATTTATAGTCTGTATTTATTGTTTAACTGTTCACTGCCCTGAGTCCTTCGGGAGTAGGGTGGTATACAAATCTAATAAATAAATGAATGAATGAATGAATGAATGAATGAATGTGATGATTATTATTTCCGCATTCAATTACGTAAGTTATTCAAATGGATTGAGCCAGTTAAAACCGGTTACTCCTTCACGATTAATCTGATTAATTTTATTTATTGTACAGAATGGAGAAGCTGAAATATAGTGAATTCTCAAACTGAAAAGATCGGTTGCTGGCAAAGTCAGTATCATGTATTAGAACTTCCATAAAACAAATTGTCAGGCCTTCCTCATCATGTTTTGAAATTCCTGATAAACACTCGTTTCCCAGCAAGAATGACCTTGTAAGAAAATTATTTATGCTAAAGGATCTTATCATTAATTTTTTTTTTTTATTTTATTTAGATGCCGCCCTTCTCCGGAGACTCAGGGCGGCTTACAATGCGTTAAGCAATAGCCTTCATACTTTTGTATATTTTATACAAAGTCAGTTTATTGCCCCCACAAATTGGGTCCTCAATTTCCCAGCAGGAGTGACTGAAGGAGTGACAAAAGAAACTATCCGGAAGAAACTTATCACTCTTAGCAAACTAATCACAGATATTTCCACAGGTCTGTCTTGGGTGTTAATACCTTACCTTTACTAACTTCTAGACTCACGGGATGAATAAACCCATTTTTCTCAATATTTACTGGAATTTTCACTTTAACAATCATGGCAAAAAAAAAATTAGTTGCTATCCCAGATAACTCCATCATACTGAGCGCATGTTCACTATTACGTTTAGTATGAATGCCATTTTTTCCACCCATCTAATAGTAAATAGTTGTGCTACAATTTTATATAATTACAGTAATCAATTTGGCTAAAATTGCAGCAACCATTTTTTCCTCCCAATTTGAATACAGGAAATTAGACTTTTTTTATCCTTTCTAAATTTATTTATTAGATATTTTTAAAGATAACTAGAGATATTTAGAAACCTCAAACATAATTTCTTTTTCTTTAAGCTAGAGAAGGGGATTGAGAACAATCTTGCTAATTTGTCTTCTAACTGAATGTGAGATGTGGAAGTTTTAATTATAATCACATTAATTAGTGCCATAATTTTTCATGTGGGGTGTTAAAACATTATTTATTATTATTTATTTATTAATTATATTTCTATACCGCCTTTCTCCCGTAGGACTCAAGGCAGTGTACATTTTAAAAGATCATTATTCATTATCATTATTTATTATCCACAAATGAATGAACGAATTTGGACAACAGACCAGCCAAGCCAAATCTGTTTATATCAGTCACTTGTTTCCCTGGTGTGCACTAAGTCCTCCCCATTCTGTTCTCATTTTATCTTTTTGTACAACTTTGTGGATCTATATAGGCCAAAGAGAGGGCTCAAAATTATAATAGATTTGGAAATGCAAGTAAGTTAAATTGCAAGACAGCAAATAAAGTAAACCATATCTTATCCCAGATTCTACGTAGCCTTAAGTAACATGGGTTCTTCTTTAGTATATATAGTTTATCTGTGTGTGTACTTATAGTGTGTGTATACTTATACTTAGTTCACCATGAACATGTCTTGAAACGTGTGTTGAAGTAAATTCGGCATTCCCCACTCACAGAAATTATGTCTTCTGAATCCTTAGCAAATTATGCCCCCCCCCCCCATCATTGCAATTCTCTTATTGTTTGCATGGAAATAATGATAGAGAAGATCTGTATGGAAGTAACCAGACATAACTAGAGTAAGAAACAGTATGATGTAAGGCAGCTTCTTCAATTAATTTAATTAATTAATTACCAAGAGCCTTGGTGGCGCAGCAGACTAAGTGCTGTTAAGTAACACGAGCTGCCTGCAATGATGACGACAACAATAACAACAGCAACATCGGGAGACTAGGCTGTCCTCTTCGTGATGATAGAGAGAGCTTTGCTGCAAACGACTACTTCCCCCTCATTATAATAGGAAGGGGGCCTGGACAACTCCCCCTTAAATATTAAAGGAGAGGTTTCAACATAATTACCTGAATGGCCCTGTCTAAAAGAGCATGATGGTGATGGGGGCTGAAAAATGAGGACATAATTCTTTTGATCTTCCCCTCAACCATTTCTCCCCCCCCCCCCTTACTAGACCTAGACCTAGTTTGGGCCATTCAGCGAAACCTTGCAGCTGCTTGATCAATTTACAGCCTTCATTTTAAACATTTTTAAACATTTTCCTCCCAACTATCCTGATTGTCCTGGCTATCCTGATTATTCGATCTCATCTCTTCTGCCTGGATGCTCCACCTTACTTTTCCACCTTACCTTCAGATTTGCTTGTATCAAAAAGGGAGGAAGCACAGACATCGAGAGTCTTGAACGATTTATCTATACATCTATTCACTTGGATGGGATGGACCATCTCCTCTACTGTTTTTGAAACTGTAGACTGGTCACTATGAGAAGGCAGTCATTAAGACTCTTATCCCCCTTTTGGACCAACTTATTTAATCACAAGACTTCCCATCACCATGAAAGGGTGATGGTATTCCGATGTTATAGTATACCGGCTTCCTTGTACAACTATCCACCTTACCTTTTTGTCTTAACCATCTATTTTAAACCATCTTTAACACCTTTAAGAAGAAAATTAGCCTTTCATCACTTCCAATTCCATCTCTCCTCTAATGTATTCAAAAACAGAACTCCTCACACTGCGAGATTCCCCCCTCTCGCAGGTTTGGCCCTCCCAATTATCTAGGGCCGCCCTCAAGGACGGGTTTTGGAACCCCGAGAGGTGGTATGCTAAGAACCGGAAGCTTTGGGGTTTTTTAGATAGTTTTTCAAACTCTATTTTAAAAAGATCTGGGAGGAGGGTGGTTTCTAATGTAAATAAGGAGGCTGGGGGACCTCCCGGGAGGGGGGTGGGTTGTGTGGGTTCAGGGGTTAATCTGCAAGGGACGGGGTCTAGTCCGGCTAAGGAGCACGACGGAGGTGATACGAAATCCGGAGTCAAGGAGGGGGTTAGAGCTTATACTATCGGTAGACATTACATCAGTACTATAGGTGGGAGGGGCAGATATGGCGGGAGTAGGGGGCCATATCAAGTGAAGGGAGTACGCGCTCGCTGTCTTCAAGCGGTGGCATGCTCCGGCCCCCAATGCTCTGCTCGTTCCCCAGGTTGCACAGACCCTCAGGCCCTGGACCTTCGGCTGATGCTATGCAACGCCAGGTCTGTGGTAAACAAAGCCCCCCTCATTTGTGATCTTGTTCAAGAGGGGGGAGCGGACCTGGCAGGTATTACGGAGACCTGGCTGGGCCAGGAGGGAGGGGTTTCTCTCATAGAGATGTGCCCACTTGGTTTCCGAGCATTTCATCAGCCAAGGTCACAGGGGAGGGGTGGGGGGGTGGCAGTTATCATTAGAGAAGGTCTTGGCCCGAAGGAGGCCACTGTTCCTCAGACGGTCGGATGTGAGTCCCTCCTTGTGAAGTGGGGTCATGGGGTACAGATGGGCTTGCTAGTTACGTACCTGGCTCCCTGCTATGTGGCGGCAGCCCTGCCTGAGCTACTCAACGTTATAGCCGCGGTGGCGGTTGATATCCCTAGACTTATAGTCATGGGAGATTTCAACCTGCCATCCGTCGGTGAGGCGTCTGAGGTGGCTCAGGAGTTCATGGCTTCCATGACGGCCATGGACCTGACCCAGTTAGTTCATGGCCCTACTCACACTGAGGGAAACACGCTGGACCTGGTTTTTGTCTCTGGTCAGTGGTTGAGTGATCTTGAGATAGGGGATATAGTGATTGAGCCCTTGTCATGGTCGGATCACTCCCTCCTTCACTTTGACCTTCGAACCACCACACCCCGCCGCAGGGAGGCGGAACCGATAAGGTGGTTCCGCCCCAAGCACCTGATGGACCCAGATAGGTTCCAGAAGGAGCTTGGGCCATTTCCTGAGGCTCTGGCACATGGCTCGATCGAAGACCTGGTGGCCACCTGGGATAGGGAGGCTGCCGGGGCCTTGAATCGAGTCGTGCCTTTGCGGCCTCTGACTCGACGCCGATCTCGCCTGGCTCCTTGGTACACTGAGGAGCTGAGGGAGATGAAGCGTCGGAAAAGACGCCTGGAGAGCAGTTGGAGAGCCAGCCGATCTGAATCTGACCGAACACTGGTAAGATCTCATATTAAGACTTACCTAGTGGCGATAAAAGCGGCAAAACATAACTATTTTTCCGCTCTTATTGCATCATCAGATAACCGCCCGGCCGCCTTGTTTAGGGTGACCCGCTCCCTGCTCCTTCAGGAAGCGCGGGAAGACCCCTTGGAGGGTAGAGCCGAGGATTTTGTTCAATATCTGTATGATAAAATCGCTCAGATTCGGGAACACCTGGACTCTGACATAGTAGATTCAGAGGAAAGGATGGAGGCAGGTCTTGAGAATACCACCTGGAAAGAGTTTGATTCTGTGACTCCCGAATATGTGGACAGGATACTGGGGAGGCTGAATGCTACCACATGTTTATTGGACCCGTGTCCCTCCTGGTTGGTGCTGGCCTCTCGGGAGGTTACACGAGGCTGGCTCCAGGGGATTATAAATGCTTCTCTGAGTGAGGGTGTCTTTCCTGCTGCCTTGAAAGAGGCAGTGGTGAGACCTCTCCTCAAGAGGCCTTCCCTGGACCCGGCAATATTGGCTAATTACCGTCCAGTCTCCAACCTTCGCTTCGTTGCGAAGGTTGTTGAGAGTGTGGTAGCACAACAGCTTCCTCAGTACCTGGATGAATCATCTTATCTGGATCCGTTCCAGTCGGGCTTCAGGCCTGGACACAGCACGGAAACGGCATTGGTTGCATTGGTTGATGATCTCTGGAGGGCTCGGGACAAGGGTTGTTCCTCTGCCCTGGTCCTATTAGATCTCTCAGCGGCTTTTGATACCATCGACCATGGTATCATGCTGCACCGGCTGGAAGAGTTGGGAGTGAGGGGCACCGTGTTGCGATGGTTCTCCTCCTTTCTCTCTGACCGGTGGCAGTCTGTGTTGGCAGGGGGGCAGAGATCGACCCCGAGGCCCCTTATATGTGGGGTACCACAGGGATCGGTTCTCTCGCCCCTTCTGTTCAACATTTATGTGAAGCCACTGGGTGAGATCATCCGTGGTTTCGGGGTGAAGTACCACCAGTACGCTGATGACACCCAGCTGTACATCTCCACCCCAGACCACCCCAATGATGCCCTTGAAGTGATGTCCCGGTGCCTGGAGGCTGTACGGATCTGGATGGGGAGGAACAGACTCAGGCTCAACCCATCCAAGACCGAGTGGCTGTGGTTTCCGACATCCCGATATAGTCAGTTGGTGCCAACGCTGACTATTGGGGGCGAGTCATTAGCCCCCACGGAGAGGGCTCGAAACTTAGGCGTCCTTCTGGACTCACAGCTATCTTTAGAAGAACACCTGACGGCTGTGGCCAGAAGGGCTTTTTATCAGGTTCGCCTGATACGCCAGTTGCGCCCCTTTTTAAATCGGGACTCATTAAACATGGTCACTCATGCCCTCGTCACTTCCCGCCTGGACTACTGCAATGCTCTCTACATGGGGCTCCCCTTGAAGAGCACCCGGAGGCTCCAGTTGGTCCAGAATGCAGCCGCGCGGGTAGTTATGGGAGCGATGTGGCGCTCCCATGTGACACCCCTCCTGCGCGAGCTGCACTGGCTTCCTGTGTTCTTCCGGGTGCACTTCAAGGTTTTGGTTACCACCTTTAGAACGCTCCATGGCTTAGGACCGGGCTATCTTCGAGACCGCCTTCTGCCACCAGTACCCTCTCACCGACCAGTACGCTCCCATAGAGAGGGGCTTCTCAGGGTGCCGTCGGTCAAACAGTGTCGACTGACGGCCCCCAGGGGGAGAGCCTTCTCTGTGGGGGCACCCACCATGTGGAACAAGCTCCCCCCGGAGATACGGACAATCCCAGATCTCCGCGCTTTCCGCCGTGCCCTCAAGACGTTTCTATTCCAGCAGGCTGGCCTGGACTAACCTCTTCTAAAATTGCTCTTATATTTTTAAATCTTAATCTCATAAATTTAGAGTTTTAATTTTAGGTTTAAGACCAAATTATTTAATTGTATTTTAATCAATTCTTTAAAATATTTGTATTATATGTATTTTATCATTTGTCTGTACACCGCCCTGAGTCCCCCGGGAGTAGAGCGGTATATAAATATAATATAATAATAATAATAATAATAATAATAATTACTGCAAGTTCGAATCTCACCAGGCTCAAGGCTGACTCAGCCTTCCATCCTTTCAAGGTAGGTAAAATGAGGACCTAGACTGTGGTGGCAATAAGCTGACTTTGTATAAAAAAGAACACCGCTTTGGGGGGAGCCAAAAGCCCTACTAAGCAGGTATATACAAAAAGTATGAAGGCTATTGCTTAACGCATTGTAAGCCGCCCTGAGTCTCCAGAGAAGGGCGGCATATAAATTGAACCAATAAATAAATAATGAATTAAATTGATGGGAAAAAAATATATCATGGCACTGACTTGCAATCAAAACAATTTATTCTATTTTCTTATATAGTTAACGACCAGCGACCATTCCCAGCAGGGGAAGGTGGAAGTGATTCTCTCTTGCTAACATTTCACAGGGCTTTTATATCCCATATTTCCTTTCACTACTGCCTGCAAGCATTTTATAGGCTCGTCTGCCTAAATATATAAAGTGCCTCAATAAATTAGGTCGTCTACATCTCTTGGGTGCCTCTGTTCTGGTAGCAACATGTTCCCTGAATGACTCAGGAATTAGCATCGCTGAATCCGGAGGGATTTCACTCTTGGGAGGTTTTAAGCCGTGTTGTTTTGTTTAGTGACCAAGCAGTCAAAATCTCCCATTAACAGAGGTACTTAAAAACGGTGACGCGCCCACCAGAACACGGGTGTTTCTTCAGTGTCACCAAGTTAAGAGGAGAAAAAAAGAACCGCGGGAGCCAGGGAAGAAGACAAGAGACTCCTTCAGTGGTGATTCTTACCCTCTTTGGGGCTGGGTTGAGAGTCGGACAGTAAAAGCGGAGTACGGTCCTCCTCCTCCTCCTCTTCTGCCTCTTCTGGCTTTGGAGTCTGCATGCCGTCTTGCCCCGGATTCCAAAAGAACCCCACTGGCCGGTCCCCCGAGTCTCCCGGGCTAGAAAAGCAAAGCTCCAAGAACCGGCACGTGATCTGTGGCACGTGACCTGTAGCGGGCACAAATACGACTCATCTCAAGATTCAGCCCCGCTGGCCGGCTTTTTTTCCTGCTCCGTTTCTTGTACTCGGCCATCTTTAGTACTGGCATTCTTCTTCTGCTTGACAAAAGGAAAGGTGTTGGAGGAGGCGCGGGGGGTGGGGGGAGTTTGCGGACCCCGCATTCGGCCTTTGAAACTGCGAAGGGTGTCCATGCTGCAATGCTAACAAATATAACGAGAGAGAGAGAGAGAGAGAGAGAGAGAGAGAGAGAGAGAGAGAGACTTGCCCCGTTATGCCAGCAGGTGGCGGCACCTGTCCCTGACTGCTAGCTAGAAATGAAATACTTATTGAAAAAAAAGATTTGCTTGGTTTTGCAAAATAGAAGATCCTGTAATGGACTTGGATATACTTGGTATTTTACTGGAGTCTGTGTAGTCCAGAGGCAATTTTTCATTTATGGCAGCCCAGATGATACTTCAAAGTTTGTGTAGGAAACAGGATATCCTACAGATCTCGATCTTTCTCCTATCTATAGAATATCTTATTTCTAACATATTTATTAAAGACATATGGTGCAGAAATCATAATAATAGAAAAGTTAAATTCTACTCTACCGTAGATGACAATGAATATGCATTTGCTAGAATAACTACTTTTCCAACAAATATCATTTTTGCATTACACTTTTTGTTTAGAGATTTATTTAAAATATTGATATAGCTGTCAATAGTGGCTCCGAAGCAAAAATTAAAAGACATTAAATGAGATGAATTGCTATCCTTGCACCAATTCTTTCAATTTGCGCTAGTCCAAAACAATAGTAAAAGAAGCAATAATACACAGATTTGCAAAAGAAAAATCATAGTGCCAAGTCTGATCCTTTACTGAAATGCTGAGAATGAGGCAGAGTAGTTAAACTGTTAAAATTAGAGGAGGATACTATTCTGAGATAAAGTATCAAGGCAGCTAACTACCATAGAGGAAGATTTTTCATCCTTTTTTTTATTTGATTTATTTGATTTTCCATTGTCTTTTGCAGAAATAGTTCTGCCAAAATACAAATTGATTCATACACTATAAATATTATAAAACGTCCTGTTCTGCTGAAGTGCACAAAGTCCTTATCTTTCCAGAAAAGAAGATCACATGGAATATTTGTAATTATTTACTAGGCAGTGTGATAGTGTTGGTGTAGAAAAATAAGTTCAAATCCTTCCTATTACGTTACAGTTTACTAGGTGCCTTTGGGACAGTCCCCCTTTTTACTGAAGAAATGCAAAGAATGTTAAACATTATGACAGGATAGGGGAAATCTTTACCTTTTATGTAATAAAAAAAATGGAAAAATATTTCAGGTGCAAAACAAGATGTTGTATTTTTAAAATCCTTAGTGAAGGAATGGGAATTGATGGCTCAACAGATGTTATCTAAACTACAATATTCAATGTTCTTCATAAGTTAGATTTTTTTTTTTGCCAGAGGTGTAATTCTGTAATTATTGAAAGGCTAAAAACAGAGGAATCTGTCGCTAACTTTGTGGCACATGACTAATTTTTAATGAGCTTTCTCTACTAAAATAATCCTGCCTAGTAATTAAATCTGTAGAGAGGCTTTATATCATAGAAGAATGCTTTCCTATATTGACATCATCTTCCTAGTGTTATTCCCATAGGTGCAGGGTCTGCTTTTTGGATCAACAAATGCCATCTTGTACGATCAAATGCAGCATGCGGGCCATGTCTGCATTTTTTTACATATGGCTGTAGATCTATTGGTTACAACAGAAAACTGACTGACCAGCTTATCACCTTGGCCTATATTCGTTTGGTCTGTGTTCAGCTCAACACCTCCCTGACAGGCAGGCATTATCCAGCACCTCCACTGGGAGGAACAGATATCACCACCATGTTGATCTCAACGTGTGAAATATATTTGTTCCAGAATTAAGTTTAGCCCTAATTCTCTTGACTTTTAGGAAAAGTCTCAAGTTCTGTCAAGAACAGTATGTTGATGATAGTCAGCATTCTTAAATGGGACTGTACTTCTCCATTTGAACTGGTATGCAGCTTGGAGGTCTTCCTGGACTTGTAACTACCCTTTGACCAAACAGGTGGCAGTGGTGACCAGGAGGATCTTTGCACAGGTTCATTTTGTGTGCCAGTTGCCCTCTTTTCTTGAACAGGAGGCCATTCAGATCAATCATGCCTTGGTGAACTTATAATTGCAACATGCTGTCTATGGGAGTGTCATAAGGGCCCCTTGTCATTACACCATGTGTCATTGCTGCTATGTGAGCTTATTTGTAGTTGCTGGCTTCCGGGTGCAATTCAATCCAATTGTTCCAGATCCACTCAATTAAACATTGTTACTGTATGGGACCAAGGAAGTATGCCTTCTCTGTTGCTGCCGCTCCTTTCTGTATTAGCATCCCCCTGCTGCTCTTAAAAAATACCTAAAGAGTGCAGCTGAACAGTCCCAATAAGGACCATGGGGTTTGAGGCTAGATGCATATTATTTTTCTTTGCTCTTTATAAAAAAAAATTAGGCCAATACATTTTTTAAATAGATAAGCAAAACATACTGCGTACATTGAAATTGGGATATCTGAAATGAGCATAGCAGTAAAGTTTAGATTAAAACATTACCCCGCCCTTTGCTTCTTTCTGGAACATTACATCAACTTTCAAGTGTTATTCAGATGCAGAAGTTCCAAACAGCTTATTTATATGATTACTGCAAAGTAGTAATCCTATGACAACTCATTTTCACAAATAAGTCATTCTCTTTATCAACATGGACATATTAATGATTTACTAGAAGGCAAATCGGTCAGAAACTAATTCTGTTGTAGTGCAAAAGTAAGTTGTGGGCCATCTGAAATAATAAACCTACTTGTCCAGAATTTTTTTGTAATGACTTTCATATGAACACCATCATACATGGATTTCTTGCTATCTAGTCCACAGGAAACTATGACCCTCCTTCAATCATAGTCCCTCCATGTTTTAGACAGTGCCATCATTGATTGGCATCCACCATAAAACTTTTTTTATGCAGAGCGTGAAGAGTATTGCAAACCTTGACAGATAATTAGTATTCAAACAGAGGACCACCTGCCACATAATACTTCAGACCGTAATTGTTAAGCTACAGGACTACTGGAAAAAAAGTTCCCTACCTATCACAAATATAGAAAGATTGAAAACAAAACAAAAAAATAACCTGTTATTATAAATCAAGTCCAATAAGAAGGAGGGTATCTGAAAAGAATAAAATCCAGAATTGGAAATAATGGAATGGAGGCTAGCAGATCAACCTTGATGTCTTACAACCTGCAACAACACCTTTGCACATCATTAAACAATATCACCTATACCAGGGGTCAGCAACCTGTGGCTCCGGAGCCTCATGCGGTTCTTTGGGCCCTCTGCTGTGGCTCCCTGTCAGGTGATCCCACCACTGGCTAGCCCTGCCCCTCGCCCTCCCCTCCCAGTCACTCCTCACCTCCACCTGAGAAGGTAAGGGCAATGGTGGGGGATGGAGAAGTGGCCAGGGCAGAGACAAAGAGATACAGAGGGGGGGGGGGGGAGAGAGAGACATAGAGAGATACAGAGAGAGAGGGAGAGAGGGGGGCATGGAGAGAGAGAGAGATGTCAAAAGGGTTTTGTGGCTCCGGGTGTTTTCTGTGGGAAACGGGTCCAAATGGCTCTTTGAGTATTTAAGGTTGCAGATCCCTGACCTATCCCAAGTAGTTGGGAAGGACTCAGCAGGGTGGATAAAAATGTCCAATTCAATATAAACATCTGGTTGATTGTGCAATGAACCATAAAATTAAAGGCAGCAAAACACAAAGAACAGGAGCTATGTTTTAAAATCTAATCAGCTTTACATCACAGATCCCATTTACTTCGATCCATATTTCTGACTCAGCCCATCAGACCTCTTCTTCTAGCAATCCAGTTTCTTTTCCCCTAATTTGCTGGGCTTGCGGTGGACCGCTTAAAAACTTCCAATTTCTTTCAGTCGAGACCTACGCAGCGAGAGAACGCGCATCGTGGACCAGAAAGGCACCACGTAAAAACCGCGCCGACCCTACCTTCTCTCCAGCTCCCTCTCCCCGGCCTTTCCAGTTGGAGGGTGGGAAAGGCTTGTGGGCACGAAGGCCCGTCCTCATTTCGGCAGGAGCCTCCAAGTGGAATAGGAGGGGCGGAGGAGGAGGAGAGCAGTGCCTTTGGAGAAGGCGCTACCTCAATTTCGACGGGAGCTGCTTTCACTTCCCGAATTAGCGCGGTTTAGTCCGAAAAGGCAGGGAGGCGCCGCGAGTGGAGGGAGAGCACCGTTGTCTCCAGTTCAGCTGCCCGCTTCTCCAGAAGGAAGATGCGGCTTTTAATGGAAGTTGTTCCCGCTACCCGGAGGAGCTCTTGGCTGTTTCCCATCCTCCCTTTCATTTGGGGCTTCGTGATAGCTTCGTCGCTTGTTAACGCTGGGTAGGAGGAAAAAAAAAGGGGGGGGGTGGACAATGGGAATTATGGAGGGAGGGGAGAAAATTGGGGGAGAGCATGTTTTGGGGGAATTAAAGTTTGCAGTTTGCATGTTTTGGGGGAATTAAAGTTTGCAGTTTGCTAATCTGGTGCAAAAATGCAGTTATTAGGCGCTGAGTTTAAGTTGCCCAAACAACTATTTTCTGGATGCAGATGATGCAGGCATGAATTGAAGCCTGGGGAAAGATCTTTAACGGAGGCATTATTTTTCTTTTAAATATTGGAGGAAAACTTCCTTATGCTTCTATATCTTTATCTCTATATCTCAGAGATTCAGGTCTCTGTTGCTTAAGTTTTAATCATTTCCTAATCTAGAACTATATAAGGATGCAAACAAGTTTTTTCATATATACAATCTTCCTCTGCTTTCATTTTGCCCTCCCCCCCAAAAAAACACTTTAAGAATTTAAAATGGCATGAGAGATGAGAGCAAGACACAATTTTTAATGAGTTGCCTTAGTTCCCTCAAGGTTGTAGTTCATTTAGGTAACAATACTAACTTATAATATTATGCATTTTAATAATAATTGTCAATAAGTATTAAGACTATTTCTTTCTTTCTGTGATTTATAGACCCACCTACCTATTGGCAGTTCCTAAAATAATCCGACCTGGAGCAAATCTAACTATTGGAGTTGGGGTGTTGAAGGAAAGCCCTTCGAGCATTAGAATACAAGCACAAGTACTCTTGGCAAATGAATCCATATTACAAGGAGAAGCAGTATTTCAAAGAGGTAAGATGATTGCCTTGGCCTGGAATGAATGCAATGAGATTTATTCAGTTAATTTATTTATTAAATTTACATGTTGCCTATCTCACTAACCAAGGTGACTCAAAGTTTCTTTGTGTCAGTAATTAGCTTCTATGATTACAGTACAGTCCGAAACATGCTTATTCAATTCTCACCGTATTCCAAGTGCTTTACTCGTGCTTAGGATGGCAGACAAAGATGGCACTTGGATGAAGTCTTGTTGAAATAACTGTGGATAGCAATTTGAGTTCATAGTGTTCACAAATGCTCTAGGTATGTGGGCGTAATCTATATGGGATTACAAATATAATTATTTGCTGAGCTATTAGCAGTTTATACATATTAGGTCTTGAATTCTGAAGGAAGAGAAAACTATACATTACCTTTGCCTCCTTCCTTGACTTTGTTGAATAAGGAATCATTGCCATTAATATAACATCTACAGTGGCAAGAAAAAGTATGTGAACCCCTTGGGAGTACGTGGAGTTTTGCATGAATTGGTCATAAAATGTGCTCTGAACTTCATCTAAGTCACAACAATAGAAGAACACGCTTAAAATAATACTACACAAACATTAGATGTTGCCATGGTTTAATTGAGCATAACATGTAAACATTCACAGTGCAGGGAGGAAAAAGTATGTGAACCCCTAGCCTAATGACTTCTCCAAGAGCTAATTGGAGCCAGGAGTGAGCCAACCTTGACTCCAATCAGTGTGATGATATTGGATGTGTTACTGACAGCTGTCCTGCCCTTTAAAAACACACACCTGTTTTGGGTTTACTGGTTTCAAGAAGCACTGTCTGATGTGAACCATGCTTCGCAGAAAAGAGCTCTCAGAAGACCTACGATCAAGAATTATTGACTTGGAGGACTTCCGGTGGGATCGCGACATCGCCGGACGCTTCTTTTTGAAGTGCCAACCCAAGGCTCCGTAGAACCGCAAGAACAGCGACTATCAGCTGTCTTGCGGTTTGGAAACTTTCCTCCTGGTAAGAGGGGGGAAAGTGAGTAGACAGGTGGGGTAGAGCTCCCTAAGAGCACCAGATTTTACCCATAATCTGGCGCTTGAAGATGAGAGCTCCCCGCTAAGCCTGTCAGTACTCCGGACCCTGGATGTCTCTGCTTTGCAGAGCTAGATGTCGTGACCATCCCAGCAACCAACTTTAAATAAATACTTTTTGAATCGAGCTGGCGGAGCATAAGCAGCATGAATAAAACAGCAAGTATTTTCTTTTTTTTAACTCCAAAGATTTATCTTCTTTAAAAGATTTTCTTTAAGCAGAGAAAGTGAAAGCAAGATGGCGTTTGAGTTTCAACGGGGCGTGAAGAAGTGAAAGTTAAAAGTAATTATTGACAAGCCCCTGTTTGAAATGTAAAACTCTTTTTTGAAAAGTGGATGAACCAAGAAAGGAAGTAATTATAATAATTGGAGCAGTAATATAAATTACAAATTGCAAAGGGTCTTTTTTTGTCTTTTTGATACTTTTTTTTCCCCTGTCCTTTTGGAAGGGAAGAAAGAAGGGGGGCAAGATGGCTGGTCTTTTTGAAAGCAAAGAAAGCAAAGAAGGGTTAATTAACCCTCAGATATGGTCTGATTTTGAGGAAGCTTGAGCTCAATTACCTCTGCTTTATTGGAAAAAATTGATACTATATTTCAAGCTTCTCAAGCTGGAAACAATGAAATACATGGAAATACTGAGTTGCAATCTAGCAGTGGGGGATTGATTGAAGAGCTGGGAGAAGGAAAAGAACAACAACAACAGCCTATAGTAGTTTTTTTGGAGAGAAAGATGGATGCTTTGCAGAATAAGGAGCAAGAAATTTTGGGAGCTGATGAGACTTTGGCTACACGAATTTTTTGTTACAAAGTCCAACCTGCACTTAAAGAGCTGTTTTCAGAAGAAGTTATACTTCTGCAAAAATTTTATAATATGCAATCCCAAAAAATGCAAGATTATACTGGAGTTTAAAAAGGCAGAGGAATCAAAGTTAAGAAAAGAGTTCGTAAAAAGGAGAAGAAGAAAGACTGGAGACAAGGAAAATAACCCTGCTTGATGAGATGATGGTCCTTAAAAAGTATTGTTTAAGTGTTTAAAGATTTTGAACTTTTGGAAGAAAACATCCAACAGCTTAATGCCAGTTAACTAAGCGATGAGCGACGATGAGGAGATAACCTACAGCTGTATTGGAATATTTTGAGAAGAATAAACAGATCACTGCTATGCTGGTGTGTTGGGTTGTGAAATAAGCCTTGACCTGAATGATTTAGAATATTTTATTAAGGACTGTAATAAATTTGGACTTAATTGCAATTGCAGAAGTTTTATTGAATATAGTAAATTGGAGTTTTCTGTTTGAAGGTAATAAATATAAGGCAAAAGGACTATGGGCCTAGGGCAATTGCAGTTGATCTGGTGGTTTCCCTAATACGTCTGATGAATTTATTAATCTAATTTCTGGCTGGATTTGATGGATACTATTTGAAATACAATTACAAAGTCACTCTGGGTTTTTTTTTATATAAAGAAGCAATTTTTATTTAGGTGGGTAGACGCAAATGAAGACATTCTACATGCTGTTGGAAGATGTGAAGATAAGAAGATTAACAACTGGTTTAATCTAGTATGGAGAATTTAAATGTTTGATATAGCTATTAAATGATGTTTTTAGTTGATTTGTTAATATGTACTGATAAATTAATAAGAGGTTTGATTATTATTTTTTAGTTAGAAAAAATTTTTTAAAGTGTTTTAACTATAATTGGACCTTGATGGTTTAAAAGTGGAGGACGGAAGAGTTTATATAGTATTTTATTTTAAATTTGGGGTTTTTGAATGAGGTTTTTTTTTGTTTTCAATGAAAGAAGTTATAAAATATCTTGTTAAACTGTATAGATCTAATATCCTGTTAAGTGTGTATTAGTTAAATTGAGTAATGATAGGTTTGATTAGGTAATATTTAACTGTTTTATTAACTGCTGTAATTATAAATGGATACTAATTCTGTTAAATTAGATGGAATAAGAAGAAAGAAGACTTGCTTTCCTTTTATCCATTTGTTTAATGATTATGATAAGTGAGAGATGGAGTTGAATTTAGGGGGATTTAAGCTGTATTTTATATTTTGTATTTGCTCTGGGAAGTCAGGGGGGTGGTTGGGGAGGGGGGAGAAAATGTATGTAAAACTTTTAAAACTTTTTCAATTAAAAAAAAAGAATTGTTGACTTGCATGAAGCTGGAAAGGGTTACAAAAGTATCTCCAAAAGCCTTGATGTTCATGTGTCCACGGTAAGACAGACTGCCTTCAAATGGAGAAAGTTTAGCACTGTTACTACTCTCCCTAGGCATGGTCATCCTGTAAAAATGACTGCAAGAGCACAGCGCAGAATGCTTCATGAGGTAAAAAGAATCCTAGAGTATCAGCTAAAGTTCTACAGAAATCTCTGGCACATGCTAACATTTTTGTTGACACATCTACAATAAGAAAAACATTAAACAAGAGTGGAGTACATGGGAGGACACCACGGAGGAAGCCATTGTTGTCCCCCAAAAAAATTGCAGCACGTTTGAAGTTTGCAAAAGAGCACCTGGATGTTCCACAGCACTACTGGCAAAATATACTGTGGACAGATGAAACCAAAATTGAGTTGTTTGGGAAGAACACACAACACTATGTGTGGAGAAAAAAAGGCACAGCACACCAACATCAAAACCTCATCCCCACTGTAAAACATGGCGGAGGGAGCATCATGGTTTGGGGCTGCTTTGCTGCCTCAGGGCCTGGACGGATTGTTGTCATTGATGGGAAAATGAATTCCAGAGTTTATCAAGACATTTTGCAGGAAAATATACGACCATCTGTCTGCCAACTGAAGCTCCGCAGAGGATGGGTGATGCAACGGGACAATGACCCAAAGCATATAAGTATTTCAATAAAAAAAAAGGCTTCAACAGCACAGAATACGCCTTCTGGAGTGGCCCAATCAGAGTCGTGACCTCAACCCGATTGAAATGCTGTGGCATGACCTTAAGAGAGCGATTCACACCAGACATCCCAAGAATATTGCTACACTGAAACAGTTTTGTGAAGAGGAGTGGTCCAAAATTACTCCAGATCATTGTGGAGGTCTGATCTGCAACTACAGGAAACGTTTGGTTGAGGTTATTGCTTCCAAAGGAGGGTCAACCAGTTATTAAGTCCAAAGGTTCACATACTTTTTCCTCCCTGCACTGTGAATGTTTACATGTTATGTTCAATTAAACCATGGCAACATCTAATGTGTAGTATTATTGTAAGCAGACTGTGTTCTTCTATTGTTGTGACTTAGATGAAGTTCAGAGCACATTTTATGACCAATTCATGCAAAACTCCACATAATCCCAAGGGGTTCACATACTTTTTCTTGCAACTGTACCCGTGATTCTTTGAGCCTAATACCACAAAACATCTGAAATAAAGTCAAAATATGTTTTTGTATGATCGTTCAATAAGTCCCCATTCAAATTAATTTATATAGGGTCATTATCTCTCCCGTGAGGTCAGGGCAGTGTGCCCACGGTTGTTTTTCTCCTAATGAAAATTCCCCATGCCCAACTGATTATTCTTAAAACAAGTCAAGAATAAATGTGTATGTGTAGTTAAGTAGAGATGTATGAACACAGTTTCTTCTCTGTTGTTGCTGCTATCAACATATAATAAATGGCTAATGGTAGAAGTGGCTTTATAAAGCCACTTCCTTCCCCTCCACCTTCCCTCCCTTCTTCCCCCCCCCCATGCATTTCAGTGAGAGCAGATCAGATATTATATTTTTCAATAATACCTCTTTTAAAAGAAACCATGCTTAATTAGTACGCAGTTGATACTTTCAAAGAATTAAATGGAGGGATGAGTGTTATTAAAGATAAAGCTGTTGTTCTTTACTGATTGGTTTTCACAAAGGAAGAGTGCTAATTTTCAAAAGCATTGGCAGCAAAACCTTTTGCTAATAATCTGTGCCTCTTGTATCAACATACTGTTTTTCACAAATTAAGTATGAGGGGGCTTATATTGCATTTTCTCAATAGAAGAAGAAATGTAATGTTTTTACAACAAGAACACAACTTTAGAGGCAAGATTTATGACCTCTTGGCAACAAATGAATAGCAGCTCTGTGAACTATTTTCAAATAAGTCAGTCATTCAAACACATTTTGAAAACAGTATTAATAGCAGCTTCTTTTCCAAAACCATAGCAAAGAATGGTAGCTTTACAACATATGGGAGTTTCCATATACAAAGGAAATTCCTGGGAACAGATCAAATTGAAAAAAATCAGTGTGTCCAAGTGGGATATAAAATTGTCTTAGGGTCTTTTCCCATTTGTTTCTAACACACCTTGGCAACTTCATTTTTCTGTTGGGTCTCCCTTGTTAAAGATGAAGTTGTACTGTGTGCCTTTTGAGAAATTGATCCCAGAGTAAAAATCTGATGTGACCAATGATTAGTGAAGCAGGTTTTATAATGAAAAGAGTTTTATTTAAGAAAATCTCAGGTTGTTAACATTACAGGTCGTCCCTGATTAACAATGGAAGTTGGAACTGGAATTTCTGTCACTATGCAATATGGTTATAAAGTGCAACATCATATGATAACATCACTTAACGATGACAATTCAGAAGTCCCTGTTGCTATCGTTGAGGTTCACAGGTCTTTAAGTGATAACTTCTGTACAATTTCTTGCTGACTTCCAATAAGCAAAGTCCGTGGGGAAGCCAGCAGGAAGTTGCATGTCCCAGGAAGCTCACAAGTAGGCTAATCAGCAGTAAGTGACTGCTGCCTGGTGCAGGAGGGTAAGTGAAGGCTCATGAGTTGTTTGTGTGATGCAAGTGTACTGGTGGGATGTGTGTGACTGCTGAAGGGTGTGGGAGACTTACCAGTGACGTATAACTTTTCTTACTGTGTTCCTCATTGACTTTGCTTGTGTTGCAGTTTTGAGAACTGGTCGTGAGAACCACTCATTCAGTGCTATTGTAACCTTGAATGGTGGCTGAACGAATAACCATTAACCTGTATAGAAGTAGGCACTCTTTGCATGTAGCTAACTATACACTGCAAAGAAAGACAGAGAGCAAGTACTCTGTGCAGCTTTACTTGGGAGCAAAGACAGAAAGAAATGAACTGAGATTACTAATTTCCTAAACAAACAACAGGAAGAGTGATAGGTAAAGAGGGGATAGAGTAAGTTGTTAATTCTTTATTTGCACTCTACTGTCACTTTTGGTCCATATCCAGTGAGGTAGTTGAAGAATCAGTTGGCAGTATCCAGATACAAATTATGCAAGAGGGGTGTGTTGTTACAGAAGCCCTGCACCTTTGGAGTGTGTTAACATCACATGCATTTAGAAAGGAATGGGGGCTTCAGTTCCCATCTTGCAGATTTTGAATCATTCCATGGATGCATGGGCTATAGGTCCCCAAATTCACACTTTAAACGTAAGTACTGAGAAGTAAGATAGTATTTGGAAGCTACTCAGGCAGGATCCTCCCTGATTCACTGAAGAATAAGGAGGAATAAAGTACAATCATCCTTGCAAGATTCTGTTATTGCAACCTATCTCCGTAAAATATAGTTCTAGCATTCCTTTGAAGTTGGTCTACCTAGTGGGCTAACATCTAGCCACTGGGTTTTGTATCAGCAGTAATCCAGCCAAGCAGTGATTAAGGCATTAATTACTATTTCCAGGGTACTCTGAAAGTAAGTATGGCTGTAATAGACACTAGTACATCAGTCAAAATTGGGAAAAGCTTACACAAAATTACCAGTGAATCCTGATTGGTTCTTTGCTGTTCACCTCCAGGCTTGATTCTTGCTACAAGGTTGTTACAGAAAAAAAATTGAGAAGCTGTCTTGCATACCACCTTGTGCCCATAGAGGAAAGACAAGATGTAAATTTAATTAACAGTTATCATATTGTATATACAAGAAAGCCATGGATTCTTTTTGAGCTATCATATGGCAAATTAGATACGACTCACAGAATTTTCAGATGACAAAAGAGGATTAATAGCTAAAAAGCATTTTTAATAAAACCCTAAAGATTTTTGCAAGGCAAATAATTCAAGAGGGAAAAAAACCTGATATAATTCTATTCCATTGTATTCCATTCCCTGTTTGCAATGCACTCAGTGATTTATGGGTATGTTATACATCCCAGATATATTAAATATGTTATTTATTTGAACCCTAAAACTGGTATGCAGGTGTTTATTAGTGAATTGCTAAATTATTTTGTCATTTCTCTTCACATAGATTAAATTTCATTTCTCTTCATTTTTTAATGACTAGGATACAGCTCTAATTTTTTATATGGTTTGTTCTACAACAATGAAAATTGGCTGCTAACAGATCTAATGGTTAGATTTATATACCACACTAAATCATAATCTCCTTAATAACTATCTTGTCTTATTAGTGACTAAATCACAATACAGTCAAGAAGTGCTATAATCGGTAAACCAAAGTTAAGCAAAATATGGGCTAGCCAGGTATGATTACTAGGTCACTGGATGCATCAACTCATTTAGGAAGAAAAACATTTTCTATATTCTATAACACATTCAAAAAATGAAAGTAAATGTCCAGTGGTAAGAATGATTTGCATCATCCAACAAATAAGTGATATAATTGCTTCTTGCCTCAGTGAAGGAAGAAATGCTGGACAAGGAAGTTAGGAAAAAATTCAAGGAAATCCCTAAAGAATTGAAATAAGCGGTGATAATAAAATATTGGGAAAAAATATCTGTGCAAGCCTGTTTGTGTAAGTATATAACCTGGTTGAAACTGCACATCAGGTTAGAATTTGCTGATGAATGCTAAACTGTAAAAACAGTGCAGCAAATTATATTTAGCCATCTGAGCCTCCAATTATAATATAAACATTGGTTTAAAACTCACTTGTTGTACCCTGCCAGATGACACATTGATTTCCAGGGCTGGTCCTAGAAAAATTTAAAGACATAATCCCAGAAGAATGATTCTTGAATACAATTTTGCATTAGCTAATCAGTATAAATGAAACAGTTCCAATGCTTCTGTGTTGTTGATTAAAACAAAAGCTAACAAATAACACACCTTCTCAAATTGGTATAATAATCAAGTTTTGTAATAAACTCAGAAGCAAATAGTGGCATCTAATACACGAGCTCTTATTTACATTTCTCAGATTCAAATCCAGAACAGTGGTGAAATTCAAATTTTTTTACTACAGGTTCTGTGGGTGTGGCTTGGTGGGTGTGTGGCTTGATGGGTGTGGCAGGGGAAGGATACCGCAAAATCTCCATTCCCACCCACTCCAGGGGAAGGATACTGCAAAATCCCCATTCCACCCCACTCTGGGGCCAGCCAGAGGTGGTATTTGCCAGTTCTCCAAACTACTCAACATTTCCGCTACCGGTTCTCCAGAACTGCTGGATTTCAGCCCTGCACCCAGATAATAAAAGTTTTCTGATATATTGAAACCAATTTCTCCTTTAGAAACAAATGGCATTTATAAGTGCAATGCCATATTTTGATTGTGAATTCAGTAGCATCTGACCAGTGTGGAGGTTTAGGCTGGATTTTACTCTCCTCAGTTAAGAACTCCATAGGCCAATTGTTGGGTTCAGATATTATCCAAATCGTGGAAGATGATAGGGTTGCAGTGATAGAATCTAGACCAAATGAGTTCCTCATTTCAAAATGTTAATTTCAGATATATATAAATCTATATATTCTCTTCCTTTAGTATTAATTCACAGAACAATCTTTGCCACCAATTTTGCAATTGAAAGCCTTTGATAGATTATTTATTTTGTTAGATTTATATTGCGTCTTTTGTTCAGGAGTTCCATAACTCATCAGCCTACATAACACTCTTATCTTCCCATTTTTTCTCTCTCACAACACATTGCGAGGTAGGCTGGCTTGAGAGGGGGCAAATTGCCTAAAGTTATCCAATGAGCTTCTGTGATTGACTTGGGTCTCTATCTTGCCAGTCCAACATCTTAACCTTTGCACCAGTTTAGCTTCTACAAAATATGGAATAGGATGCTGCTGAAGAAATACATTGAGCAGGAATTTATTTTTACTACCAGAAACAGCTTTCACCCAATTGACATTCCCCCCCCACCCTCCCAAGAAATGAGCTGAATTTCAAAAGGCCATTTTTTTTTTCAGGAGAAAATAGCTGTGTTGCTGTATTGCTGGTGTTTAGTCATCTGGATTAGGGGTATTAGTTCTTTTTCACACCGCTAGTTAAAAAGAAAACCCAGGAGTACCTGATCAAGAGGCAAACCTCTAGTGACAGAAAATTGGCCATGTTTCAGTTAGTTTTTTTTCAGTCTCTCACAGAAATCCATTAAGTTCTTATGGAGCTCTAAAGTTTCATGGAAGAGAGCTTAATCCTGAGGCTGACATACTGTAATTTTTACAAAAGTCTACCAGTGAATCACGATTGACCCTTTGTTGACCCCTGATCCAAACTATTAAAAATTATTAAACTCTTTATCTAATTAATATAAGGTACCATGGGGTTTTAAAAAACCTATGTTATGACTTTTTGTACTTTTTCATTTTGAGATCTCTATAGTACCTTATATAATGATTTTGTACAATAAACAAATTAAACATACAGTATGTACGTTTAAATGTCTGTATGTCTGTATCTGAATATAATTACATTTCTGAGATCCATTTTTTTAAAATCAATTTTTGTGAATAATTTGGCATAATTTATTTCCCTTCGAATCCCTATTAATGTTAGTTACTACAATTCATGTATATTTTCATCTTGGCTTTGACCTTTTATAGAATATGGCTTCTGGTATGCATATGTGTGCACATAGGTGTGGCCTGTTTACACACTTATTGGAGACGGGAATCTGCATGAGCAACTTACATTGAAAATAGGGTGA
Source organism: Ptyas mucosa (assembly GCA_012654045.1). NCBI lineage: Eukaryota > Metazoa > Chordata > Lepidosauria > Squamata > Colubridae > Ptyas > Ptyas mucosa. The sequence continues at coordinate 28,360 of WNWU01020695.1, forward strand.
GATTGACAAGAGACAAAAGATGAACACTGCAGGGTTTTTTTTTTCTTGCTGTAGCCTCTGTCAGGGGTGTCAAACTCACATTGTCATGGCATTGTCACATCACATATTGCGCCTTTTTTCTGGGCATGGGCACATCTAGCCCATGGGCCACGAATTTGACAGCCCTGCTCTATGTTATATTACATTCAGTTTTATTATATCCCAAGTTAGCTCAATTAGTTGCTCTCCTCAGCCAAACATTACCATAGCTCAGTTTTCAGTCTGTTTATTTTCAATGTTCTCTTATATAGCAAAGCATTTTAAAGTTGAATTTGATCGAACAGGAGTCATGAGGGGTGGGATGGATGGATGGAAGGGATGTGTCTGTTCACACATTTGTGCTCATCGGAACTATGTTGATTAAACTATGCGACAGTGTGATACCTGAATCAAGGTAAAAGTTGACCTCAAATCCAATGGACTATTTGTATCATTAAAAAGCTCTGGTTTTGAGCTTCATTATTGTTCCCTAAGCTAATATTGCAGTTTGGTTGGTAAATACTTTGCATAACAGATAAAAAGAATTTAAGAATAAAATTTCAAAATCAAAGAAATATTAAATGCCTATCATTAGAAATCTGTAGAAATTATACAGCTAGTTCAAAGGGACAAAGCCACAACTTAATTCTGCTTTTGAAAATTTATTTTTAAATATTTGCCTCTCAGCCTCTCAATTTATTCTGAAAAGTAGAAGAATATTGTTTAAAACTATTCCCTTCTCTGAGAGACAGGGCTTTGAGTAGTTTTCAATGGAAATTAGATTAAAGGTAGGCAATGTGATGCTCTCGGGCTGAATATTGCTATGACTTTAGGCTTTAAACTTTAGTTATCTCATTGCCCTAATTTTTTCATTCCTTTAATTTTTAAAAAAAAGGATGTGACATGCTGAAAAGTATTACTTATCAGAATGATTCCACTTCTCTCTGTGTATTAATGGTACACTTCTGTGTGTGTGCGATTAACCCCACCCAAAAAGCATGTGGTTGCTTATTCATCGACATACTTACTGCTTTCGGATGTTTGTTTACGTTATACTATCACAAATGGAACATGGTAGTTTTTATTTTTTCTTTAGACTTGAATAATATTTTGTGACTAGGTCAAACACGTGAACATGAATTATTCTTTCAGTGTATGGTAGTAAGCTGGGACTAGCATAATTGCATATTAAGAAAGAACCAGGGGACATGGTGGCTCAATGGCTAAGATGTTGAGCTTGTCGATCAGAGGTTGGCAGTTCAGCGGTTCGAATCCCTAGCGCCACATAACAGAGTGAGTTCCAGTTACTTGCCCCAGCTTCTGCCAACCTAGCAGTTTGAAAGCATGTAAAAATGCAAGTAGAAAAATAGGGATCACCTTGGTGGGAAGGTAACAGTATTCCATGAGCTTTCGGCGTTTAGTCATGCTGGCCACATGACCACAGAGACATCTTCGGACAGCGCTGGCTTCTCGGCTTAGAAACACAGATGAGCACTGCCACCTAGCATCAGGAACAACTAGCACTTATGTGCGAGGGGAATCTTTACCTTTACCTTTAAGAAAGAACCAGAAACTTAGCACAACTTCCTTATCATAGAATGGACTCTAGTTATATGAGTAATGTCTGAGAAAGTTCCTTCCCACAGGCTGAATAGAAAATGGCTTCCTTAATTATTCTTTTCATGGTAGATCAGATAAGAGAGAGCCTGTCTGTTCCCTTATTTTTTATAAGTGGTCCTTGATTTACATTTGAGCCCAGCAATTATGGTCATAAATCATGATCAGGGATGGGTTCTAAAATTTTTTACTACCGGTTCTGTGAGCGTGGCTTATTTTGTGAGCGTGGTTTGGTCATGTGACAATGGGAGTGACTTCATGGTCATGTGACTGGGTGGGCATGGCCAACTCAATGTCACTCACGTCAAGGGGTCCCTCGCCCCGGCCCCTCCCCTCCCAGCCATTCCTTGTCACACACAGCCTCAATGTATCTATAGTTCTGTAAAAATGTTCACCTTTTTTCAACTTTATTATCTACATACTATAGATGTACTTTCATGGACCACTGAAAGGAGGAAATGGCTCACATATTTTGCCCAAGAGTGTGATAGGCAACAGGCTTTTAAGGGGCTGCCAGAAAGAATGTATAGGCAATGTATTTTCCAAAGCACCAGAAGGCAAAACAAGGAACAATGGATGGAAACTGAACAAGAGAGAAGTTAATTTTTCTCCCAACTCTAAGGAGAAACTTCCTGACAATGAGAACCAATATAGGTGCAGAAATAATTCAGTCATAATTTCACATATAAAATAGCCATTCGTGCATATTCTTCAGAACAGTAATTAGTATTATGGCTGATGTTTGACAGCAAGCGTAAGTCAAAGATCACAAGAGTGCTTCTTTCTCTGTATGTATACAAAACATCACATACCAGGAATAGCATATTAAGATGGACTTATGCAACCTGATGTACAAAATAAACACACACATATTTATGCTCTGGACTATAGACATTGAATGCATGTAAATCCCTGAAAAATATGTGGTAGCCCTGGGCAAAAGAAAGGCAGTAAAATCACTCTAGGTGTAGGGACAGTGTAAAATATTAACACATGATAAATAATGGAACAATTAAAAATAATAGCACAGAGTTTTTTCTATCTCTCCCTTCCTTCCTCTTTCTTTCTCTCTTTCTCTCTCTTTCTCTGTCTTTTTTTTTGGGGGGGGGGTTTGTGGCTATGACAACTACTTTCAAAATTGTTACTGGATATTTCCTGTTACATGAAACTGCTAAAAGGCTTTTGCAGTCATATAATGCAACAAAACATTTTTTTAATGGTAAAAGTAAACTGACATATGAAGCTACTTCTAAATAACTATTTAAGAGAGGAATAAATCTTTTTTTGAAAATTACTGGTGCAAATACACAAAATTAGAGCTGCAATGTGTGGCAATATTATTTATAATAGAATTTTGGTGGAGGAAATAGAGTAGCAAGGAGATTGACACATTGAGAACTACATGAAAGGAACCCGAATGTGATAAAGTCACTGTATATGAGTTGGGTAGCTATATAAATTTGTTTAATAAATACAATGGGAAAGATCTTTGGGGATTCCAGAATTTACATGGCACTAATTGGATTTTTGATCTCCCTTTTATTTTGAGACATAATGGACTGTAACTAAATTACACAAAAGAATGTAGTATATATATACCAAAAATAATTCAATAACAATTTAATCTGATACATTGGGTTAAGTGATGTAGGGCTTGATCTAAGTTCAAGCCTCTGTTAAGAGATACCTGCGTTCTCTCTCTTCCTTCCTTTTTCTTTTTCCTTCTCTTTCTTTGTCTCTTTCTTTCTTCTCTTTTTCTCTTTCTCTCTCTCTCTCTCTTTCTTTTTTTCTCCCTCCCTTTCTTCTTTCTCCCTTCCTGTAAAAAACCCCAGAAGATCTTTGGTAGGAGGAAGAAAAGCCAGACATTTTGAAACTCAGAACATGCCCATTGATCATCTGGCATTCTTAGAGCTCCACTATTGATTAACTTAGCCTGAACAAGGATAGCTAGAAGCCACTTACAATAAGCTGTCAACTCAAGCTCAGTGCACGTGGGGATTTCCCTAAACAGTGAGGATTTTTTTGTTTCTTTCTCCCTTGAAGCTCCCCCCGCAGCCCATTTTTGCTTCCAGGGGGCTGTAGGGAGTCTTGCTAGGCACCCCCATGCCCCATTTTGGCCTTAACAAGCCTCCCTGCAACCCCTGGGAACCAAAACAGGGTGCGGGGGGATGCCACACACCCCCATGCCCCATTTTTGCCTCAGCAAACATGTCTGCAGCCCCGGGGAGCCAAAATGGAGTGCGGGGGGGGGACTCCTGTAAGGGGCGGGGAAGGTAAAGTCGCGAGCCCGGTGGGGGTGGTGGGGGTGGCACAGCATGCTCTGGTGGGGCTAGCGTGGAAGGAGGAGGAAAAGGAGGAAAAGGAAGTGACTGGGTGGGGCTGCAACCGGGGGACTAGTTTGGGGGCGTGGCCAGCCAGCCATTAATACCGGTTCTGTGACCCTCACCAATTTATCGCTACCGGTCCTCCCAAACCGGTGCGAACCTGTACCAACCCACCATTGGTCATGATGGTTGTAAAGCGACTCACCACATGACCAGACCTATTTTTACTATCTTTTTTGTGGTTGTTCAGCAGTTGTAAATTGAATGCTGTTGTTCAGCAAACACTACAGTTTTTAAGCGAGCCCACTATTAACTGGGTTAGATTTTTTCCATAAGCTGGAAGTAAACTCTGATTTTCAGCAGTGCCTTCATAAATTGTACTCATGTGATCATGGGGCACTGTGAATGACCATACATGCAGGCTGGTTGCCAAGCACCCATGACTGTGGGAGGGAGTGATATCAGAACTTTGAAAGTAGATTGTAAGTCTCTTGGGAGTCCTTTGTAAGTTCAAATGGTTGCTAGGCGACTGGTTGAAAGTTGAGGGCTATCTGTATGTTTCTACTTTGTAAAACCTAGGTTAATTCCTCCCATCTTATGTAGTTTTATTGTCTGGATATCTCATTGTTGAATATTTTTAAAAAGAATGTTGCTGGAGTCGTATGTTTAAATAAGCAATATAAAGAATTCATGCTTGAATAGGGAGAATATCTGGCATATGGATGTGCGAAATCTTTTAATTTTTCCCTATTCTTTTTTTTTTCAAATATAGATTCCTTTAGTACACTAGTCCTTCCATCTGTAAGTATTCTTATTACAAATATAAACCATAAGTTTCCAGCATGGCTTTTATTTGTCATTTGGCTAATTTGATTATATTTTATAGCTCCAAATTAGTAATCGGTATGTAAGTGTTATTTTGTTTATTTAGATTAATAATTACGGTAGTTTGAGTGCCCACTCAGAAGAACCTGGGATTTCAGTTTGAATGTCTTAAATGCATACTCATGTTGTGGACAAACAGCAATATGTACTCAATTTAACAAATTTGTGTATTAATAAAAGATGAGAAATATATGCAAAAATTTTAATTTGTACTTATATCCAAAACATTTTATTTCCTCCATGCCTGGATGTATTAATTAAAGTCTGTCTTCGGGCTTTGCTCTTATTTAATCTCAAACTGCAGAGAGTTCCTTGCCTGATCTACAAACATGGAGAAATTCACACAACCTGAAATCTATTTAGTGAAATACAGCAAGAACTTTGGTGTACTGTAAAGTAGCTTATTCGATCCAAGAATCGCAATCTGACATCACCAAAATATAAACTATTTACATGTTAAATACAGGGTACAACTTATTATATGTTACATTTATATTGGTTAAGAACCCAAAATAGTCTTTTTTTAGGTCAAAAGGTTTTTGGTTTCAGTAATACCTTGAATCTACTAATAATTAATAATTCCTGTTGACTTGGAATTGTAAATAGCAAAGATCTCCCTTCAGTGCCTTTTTTTCTTGGTCTTTGTTAAAATATATAATGAAAGGAGATGCTTGAAAACTTAATAAAAAAACCTGGGAGGATAAGGACAATTAAAAGGGACTAAGAGAAGTTTTGGTCATAAGTCATTGCGGTCATAATTTGAGTTATATGACTTAATTTTATGAAAGCTTTGACAACGGTCATTAAGCAAGTCACCACAGTAGTTAAGCAAATCACATGATTGTTAAGTGAATCATATGGCCATCAGTTTATCCAATGAGTTTATCCAAAGAATCACAAAACATAATCACATGACTGTGGAACGGTTGTAAATATGATCATGTGATTGCGGAGATAATGCAACAGTTGAATAGGTTGAAAATAACTGTTTTTGAGTCAATTATAGCTTTGAATGTTGGTTAAAGGTTAAAGGATTGGTGATAAGTTGAGGATTATTTGTATAGGGAAGAATAACTGGGTGCCCCATCTAATTTTCCTCATCTGTACTCCAGAATGTTTTGTTTCTGAACAAAATATTTGTATCACCCTAATAAAGTAGAGCAGGAACAGCATAATTGATATGAATCATGTATTTTAATCAGTGGAAAATTAATGTTTCCAGTAACAAGTAGGAACTGAATAAACATTTAATGTTCTGCTTCTAAAACTTGTTTTCTAAGATTTTTTTTTTTTGCTTCTGTTCAATCAGGTCTGATTCTCAAAAGCTGCCAGGACAAGTCCTTGCAGTCTTCTTGGCAAGGATTTTCAGAATTGATTTGCCATTCTTTTTCCTAGGGTTGAGAGAAAGTGACTAGGCATCCCAATGAGCTTTGTGTCCAAGGCAGGACTAGAATTCAGTCTCCTGGTTTCTAGCTTGATGCTTTAAGCAAACTGATTATTTTCTTAAGATTTTAGACTGATGCTAATGAAGTCTTGACATCTGAGCAAATTATATGTAGATATTTGTATGGGGTTAAAGTTGAAATACAGATAGATCCTACATGCAAATGCAAAATGTTACTGCTGAATTTGGGCAATAACTTTAATTGTTTAGAATTAGATTAAAAAATACAGTATGAACCTGTTGAGTTAAGTTGAGAGAAGGATTTTTTTTAAAAAAAATATACATTATGGTACAACATACATGGCTTTTGAAATACTGCATAGCAGTGGTGAAATCCAAATTTTTTTACTACCAGTTCTGTGGGCGTGGCTTGGTGGGCATGGCAGGGGAAGGATATTGCAAAATCTCCATTCCCACCCCACTCTGGGGCCAGCCAGAGATGGCATTTGCTGGTTCTCCGAATTACTCAAAATTTCTGCTACCAGTTCTCCAGAACCTGTCAGAACCTGCTGGATTTCACCCCGGCTGTATAGTATTTCTATATCTAACAAGGTTGAGATGTTGAAGGTCATGCAGATATGCAAAGTAAGCCATGGGAAGCTCTCCATTATGAGAGGAGGCATGGTGGCTTACCTTGGCCTGACCCAGCAGGTCTCCAGGCAACAAAAGGACCCTGTCAACCATGCTGCATAGCTGGTGCCCTGAGGCCTCTGGTGCCAGGCATCACCACAGCCTGGGAGCTTTCCTACTTCCATGCTTTGTGGGAGGTGCTGTTAGTAGTTGCTCTTCAAATAGGGCAGCTGGGCAGTGAGGCTTGTCAATGAAAGATGAGCTAGGTCTAGGACTGCCAAAGAAGGGAGGGAAAGAAGAAAGGAAAGGAGGGTGGGAGAGAAGGTGTGGGTCTCTTGCCAAACAATGAGTGGAAGAAACAGCCAGTCACCTTGCAAGCAAGTAGGATCTCTGCTAGGCAGGAAAGAAGAAGCAAAAGTGAAGATGAGCAAGAAAGGGAAGAAAGATTTTTAATTAAATTAAGGAGAGAGAAGAAAGAATTTGGACAGTGTCAAGTTGGGCTTCCTAGTTCACCCCAAATATGTTTTTGAAAATAACAGGACATATTACTCCAGGAACAAAGCCAAATATTGGTGTTCTGGTTAATGAAAAGTGCTGCCAGCTAAATGGCAAAGTAACATGGCTCTGTTTCACAGAAGCTTGTTTTGCAGTGGAGAATTTTTAATTTAACAAATGTACATTTAATGGAGCGGCATAGAAAGATATTCTTCATTTTACACATTTTCGATCCTGTAGAGCAGGGGTGTCAAACCCGATCGCATCACAGGCAGTATCGTGACATATCAGGCCATAACGGGATGTTTTTTTGCCTTTGTGGAGCCGGAGTGGGTGTGGCCCGTATCTGCCTGAGGGCTGCAAATGTGATAGGCCTGCTCTAGAAAATTCTATCAAAGTGTGAAATGACTGCAATATTGTGATCCTTGAACAAGCCCTCCTACACTACTCATAACTATTAGAATTGACATCCCTGCCTTAAATTATAGTGCCTTTCCTCAGGCACTTCTTGTTAGAGGAATGCTATATATTGTATAAACTCAGTTATTTTGGGGAATGAGGAAAGTTGTGAAAATTAACGATAGTGGCAGTAAAGCACTGAGCAGCTAGTTAAGAAAATTTGGATTATTTATTTATTTATTGAATTTATATTGCTGCCTATTCGCCCATGGCGACTCAAGGCGGCTTACAGAATATAAAACCACATTTAAAACAATAAAAATAATAAAAATAATCAAATAAATTAATATAGTATAATATAATAAAATCACACCCCTCCTTGGTGACAGCAGATCACACGAGCCATTTAATGAGCTCCATCCCGCTCTTGGTTCCCCAGGCCCACTGGCAGAACCAGGTCTTCAGAGTGGGGGCCATTCTAATCTCTGGGGGAATGATGTTCCAGAAAGAGGGAGCCACCATGGAGAAGGCCGTTGTTCTAGGTCCCACCAGGTATATTTCCTTCGGGGATGGGACCTGCAGCATTCCCTGCCTCCTCACTCTGATGGGTTGAATACATGTGACCGGCAAGAGATGGTCCCTCAGATATGTTTAATTCCTAAGAAATGATATTCAAACTTCAAATCAATTCAATTCTAACTCTTTGGTTTTGCCAACACAAGAGGGAAAAATGTACTTCAGAAGCAGAGCAGACAAATGGGGCTTGAGGTTGATTGGAAGGTAAATAAGAAATTAATGGAGAGTGATTTCATTTAGAATAAAATGCCTGTTGATTCTGATGCCAGAACAACTAGGCAGTACAAGTTAATTGTTAGACTCATAATCTTAATGTATATGATCTTTATGTATTTTGACTTCCAGTCATCTGTTTCCTGATGTCTCCAAGGATATGTAAGAATGACTAGAATCAGTTCTGCCTAATAGCTAAGATGCCTGGTTTAGGAACCAGGAGACATTAGGTATGATTGCCATTATTTAAAAATAATAATAAGGCTGGGATTAAAAATCAAATAAATAAAACAATAGCAATGGTAATGAAATGAGTTTTCTTCCTCAGCTCCCATTGGGCAGTACTGATGCCTATTATGAGTTATTAGTGAATGGATATTCAAAAGAACAACTGCTATTTTCTAATCGTACATCACTGCCATTTGCAAGCAAAAGTTTTTTAGTCTTCATCCAGACTGACAAGGCAATGTATAAACCAGGAGAAGATGTGAAAATACGGATTGTTACTCTGCATTCTGACCTCAAACCATATAATACCCCTGTAAATATATACATTGAGGTAAGCATAGATTTAAAATTATTTGGCAAAGAAGGAATTTCATGTGGAATATGTGAAAATTACTCTTGTACGTTCACACTAAATTATAGCAGCAGGAAGGTGATTTCTTGTAAAAGACACCCTAAATAAATATGTATTTGTACATACTATAGAGCTGTGATGGCAAATCTATGGCATGCGTGCCACAGGTGGCACATTGAGCCATATCTGTGGGCATGCAAGCTGTTGCCCTAGCTCAGCTCTAGTGTACATGTGGATGCCATTCAGCTGGTTTTCTGCTGGCCTCACCCATGCCACCCTCCCCTCCCAGGAGTCTCCACGTAGCCCGTTTTGGATGCCAGGTAAGTCCAGGGCTCGCGTGGAGCTCTGGGAGGGCGTTTTCAGCCTCCGGAGGGCCTCCTGGGGAGGAGCCGTTTTGCCCTCCTCAGGCTCCAGGAAAGCTTCTGGAGCCTGGGGAGGGTGAAAAACGGGCCTTCTGGGCCCACCAGAAGTCAGAAAACAGGGCCATTTCCAGCCTTTGGAGGACCTCCGGGGGGAGCAGGGAAGGCTGTTTTTGCCCTCCCCAGGCCCCAAGAAAGTCTCTCAAGTCTTGGGAAGATGAAAAATGGGCCTACTAGAAGTCTGGAAATGGACCATTTCTGGCCACCGGAGGCTCAGGGAGACCTGCTATGCCCAAAACGGGGCATGGGAGGGGGTTGTGCATGCATACATGGGGGAGTGCGGGGGGTCTTGCACGCATGCATGGGGGTCTGGGGGGCATTGACTTATGGGTGTGGGCACACGTGTATGACACACACACCCCGCGCTCCCTCCGCTTTTGGCATGAAATGGCAAAAAGGTTAGCCATCACTGCTATAAAGTATAGATGTTCTCACAATGGTCCAAATTATATGTTCTTCCACGCTAAATTTATGTTTTAGAACACAATTGATGTAAATTCAGGGTAAAATTTATTGCTATTTCGAAAAGAGCTATAGTAAGAGAATGATGGGCAAGAGACTTTTGGAAAGTGTTCATTGTTTATGTATTTGTTTAAAGCGTTTACCTGGCCACACAACTCAAAACAGCATGACTCTGGGTGACATAAAAGAATCATTCTAAAATTATTGAGACTTCATTACATTTATTAATGGGTATATTTTTGGGTAGAAAATACTTTATCACCAGAAAATGTACCTCAGTGGCTTGATATGCAATGTACAGCAAGCCCTAATGTAGCTATTTGGTTTCAGTGAGTTGTGGTTAAACAAACCATAGCTAAGTAAGACATGAGGACTTGGTAACAGATGAAAATTTTCTTCAGAAAGCAAATCTGCCCAAAATTAATAAACAATTGCATTAAGGGTCTATAACAGGGGTGTCAAACTTGATTATATTGAAGGCCGCATCAGGGTTGTATTTGACCTCGGGTCGGGATGGGCGTGGCCAGCCCAATGTCACTCGTGTTGGCGCCTGTGGTGGCCTGAACACTCTGCCAGTGAAAACGGGCTCCTGAGCTCCATTTTCAGCTGTGACAGCCTCCTGCAACCCTCTGCCAGTGAAAACGGAGCTCAAAAGGGCCGCTCTGCTTTCACTGGCAGAGAGTTGGAGGAGGCCGTCGTAGCCAAAAACGGAGCTCAGGAGCCATTTTTACTGGCCGAGGCACTGCAGGCCGGTCCTTCACTGTTTCCAGGGTGGCCCTGCGGCCAGGTCTAAGCACCCCATGGACTGGATCCAGCCCACGGGCCTTGATTTTGACACCCCTGGTCTATAACAAATGATGAAATTCCTTGTCAGATAATGATAAAGTGAAAGCATTTCTGAAAATTAACTCCTGTTGCCACAGGAACTTCTAATCTTAACATCTGCAAGCTTTTTGATTACCATATATATTTGAGTATAAGCTGAGTTTTTAAGCACATTTTTCATGCTGAAAAAAAGCCCCCCTCGGCTTATACTCAAGTGAGGAAAAAATGCCTTTTTTTCCCTGCAACCGTTTTGACTCCCAGGGGCTGCAGGGAGTCCCAGGAGCTGCAGGGAGGCTTGCTAAAGGCAAAATGGAGCGTGTGTGTGGGGGGGGCGCCTTTCCCCATGCACCATTTTGGCTCCCAGGGGCTGCAGGGAAGCTTGCTAAGGGCAAAATGGGGTGTGGGGGGATGCGGCGCCCCTCCCCTATGCTCCTTTTTGCTCCCAGGGGCTGCAGGGAGGCTTCCTAAGGGAAAAATGGGGCGTCAGGCACAGTGCCCCCACCCGCGCCCCATTTTGGCTCCCAGGGAAATGGGAGCGGTGCTCCCTGGAAGCAAAAATGGGCTGGGGGGGCTTCAAGGGAGAAAGAAACAAAGAAATCTTCACTGTTTAGAGAGATCCCCATGTGCACTGAGCTAGAGTTGAGAGCTTATTGTAATTGAGAGCTTATTGTAATTGTAATTGAGAGCTTATTGTAATTGGCTGCTAGCTATCCTTGCTCAGGCTAAGCCAGGGGTGGGCAAATGTGGCCCTTTTACAACCTGTGGACTTCAACCCCCAGAATTCTCCCAGCTTGGCTGTCTCAGGAATTCTGGGAGTTGAAATCCACAGGTTGAAAGGGCCACATTTGCCCACTCCTGGACTAAGCTAATCAATAGTGGAGCTCTAAGAATGCCAGATGAGAAGGAGAAAGGGAGGGAGAAAGAAAGAGAGAGAGAGAGAGAGAAGAAAGAAAGAGACAAAGAAAAAGAAAAAGGAAGGGGGGGAGAGAGAGAGAGAATGAGAATGCAGGTATCTCTTAACAGAGGCTTGAACTTGCCTGAAATTAGATCAAACCCTACATCACTTAACTCAATGTATCAGATTAAATTGTTATTGAATTATTTTTGGTATATATACTACATTCTCTTGTGTAATTTAGTTACAGTGTAAAACTAGTCCATTATGTCTCAAAATAAAAGGGAGATCAAAAATCCAATTAATGCCATGTAAATTCTGGAATCCCCAAAGACCTTTCCCATTTTATTTATTAAACAAATTTATATAGCTACCCAACTTATATACAGTACTTTTAAAGTTATTGTTGATACCATATTGTTTTTGTTGATCCTCTTCCACTTACAGAGCTAGTTTACTGTTTTTCTTTGAAATCAATATTCAAAAACATTTAACCTACTGATGCCTCAATTATTGTAATTTTATTGGTATCTATTTTTATTTTGAAATTTAGCAGTAGCTGCTGCATTTCCACCCTAGGCTTATACTCGAGACAATAAGTTTTCCCAGGTTTTTTTGTGGTAAAATTAGGTGCCTCGGCTTATATTCAGGTCGGCTTATACTCGAGTATACAGTGGGACCAAAAAGTATTTAGTCAGCCACCAATCGTGCAAGTTCTCCCACTTAAAAAGATGAGAGAGGCCTGTAATTGTCATCATAGGTAGACCTCAATTATGAGAGTCAAAATGAGAAAACAAATCCAGACAATCACATTGTCTGATTTGGAAAGAATTTATTTGAAAATTGTGGTTGAAAATAAGTATTTGGTCACCTACAAACAAGCAAGATTTCTGGCTCTTACAGACCTGTAACTTCTTCTTTAAGAGGCTCCTCTGTCCTCCACTCATTACCTGTATTAATGGCACCTGTTTGAACTTGTTATCAGTATAAAAGACACCTGTCCACAACCTCAAGCAGTCACATCCCAAACTCCACTATGGTGAAGACCAAAGAGCTGTCGAAGGATACCAGAAACAAAATTGTAGACCTGCACCAGGCTGGGAAGACTGAATCTGCAATAGGCAAGCAGCTTGGTGTGAAGAAATCAACTGTGGAGCAATAATTAGAAAATGGAAGACATACAAGACCACTGATAATCTCCCTCGATCTGGGGCTCCACGCAAGATCTCACCCCGTGGGATCAAAATGATCACAAGAACGGTGAGCAAAAATCCCAGAACCACACAGGGGGACCTAGTGAATGACCTGCAGAGAGCTGGGACCAACGTAACAAAGGCTACCATCAGTAACACACTACGCCACCAGGGACTCAGATCCTGCAGTGCCAGACGTGTCCCCCTGCTTAAGCCAGTACATGTCCGGGCCGGTCTGAAGTTTGCTAGAGAGCATTTGGATGATCCAGAAGAGGATTGGGAGAATGTCATATGGTCAGATGAAACCAAAGTAGAACTGTTTGGTAGAAACACAACTCGTCGTGTTTGGAAGAGAGAGAATGCTGAGTTGCATCCAAAGAACACCATACTTAGCATGGGGGTGGCAACATCATGCTTTGGGGCTGTTTTTCTGCAAAGGGACCAGGACGACTGATCCGTGTACAGGAAAGAATGAATGGGGCCATGTATCGTGAGATTTTGAGTGCAAACCTTCCATCAGCAAGGGCATTGAAGATGAAACGTGGCTGGGTCTTTCAGCATGACAATGATCCCAAACACACCGCCCAGGCAACAAAGGAATGGCTTCGTAAGAAGCATTTCAGGGTCCTGGAGTGGCCTAGCCAGTCTCCAGATCTCAACCCCATAGAAAACCTTTGGAGGGAGTTGAAAGTCCGTGTTGCCCAGCGACAGCCCCAAAACATCACTGTTCTAGAGGAGATCTGCATGGAGGAATGGGCCAACATACCAGCAACAGTGCCAACCTTGTGAAGACTTACAGAAAACATTTGACCTCTATCATTGCCAACAAAGGATATATAACTAAGTATTGAGATTAACTTTTGATATTGACCAAATACTTATTTTCCACCATAATTTGCAAATAAATTCTTTCCAAATCAGACAATGTGATTGTCTGGATTTGTTTTCTCATTTTGTGTCTCATAGTTGAGGTCTACCTATGATGTCAATTACAGGCCTCTCTTATCTTTTTAAGTGGGAGAACTTGCACAATTGGCGGCTGACTAAATACTTTTTTGCCCCACTGTATACGGTATATAGTGGAATTGATGGTGAAGTTTTCTAGGTGGATATTTTCTGCTGAAGCATACTTTGTTGCTGTGAACCTATTTTATATTACACTAAATTCTGTATTCTGAATATATACAGTAGTTTAACATATTTTTTTGTAAGGATCCTCAGGGAAATTTGATTCAGCAATGGTTGACACAGAATGGAAAACTGGGCAAGATCACTAAGCGTTTCAAATTATCCAAACATCCTTTCTTGGGGGATTGGTCTATAGAGGTTCAAGTAAATGTGAGTATAATTAAGATGTGTTTGTATTTAAGGTAGAAGTGGGCAACCTTTTGATGACAGCTTTAATTTAAGGAGGAGTAAAAGGCTGCAAAGTGGGTGGGGCTAGATCACACTTAGATTAGCTCCAAGGACTCCAAAATTGACTCACGATTACAGGCTGCCTGTTTGTGATTTAAGAAGTGATGGCACACTTTTCACTTTTTAATAATCTGAATGATTCATTAGATAGTAAATTTAAGGAACTTGGTTCTTGATTTTTAAAAATGAGAATATCATGAAAAAAGTATCACTTTTAAAAAATATATCTCAGCATGCATTTATTCTTAAATGGTCAAGATAATTTTGAACAAGGTTTTTCCTTAGATTCAGTAAACTAAAGGAATTCAACATGCTTTTCATAGACTTCTGCCTGTTTCCATAGGGTCAAGCCTATTATCAATCATTTGAAGTAATGGAATATGGTAAGTGATAACCCTCTGCTCATTAAAAATAGGTGCTTATAATTTTTTTTAGGGCAGAAGGTGAATACATTTTTAAATTTAAGAAGGTAATGATTCTTCCACAAAACTGAAATCCAGAATATTACTTATCATTAAAAAAAATTATAATTATATAAATATATATAAACATAAATAAATATAAAAATTATAATATTCAGATTGCAAGGCTGTTTAGCATAAAGTTTAATAACTTGAATCCTGACAGTAATTCTTAGAGTAAA
>WNWU01020697.1:0-15032 GCA_012654045.1 Ptyas mucosa
AACTTACGACTGTCCTCACATTTTACGTTTTTGCCCTATCTTGTCACTCCCACTCTTTCTCATTCTCTCTTTCTCTCTCTCTCCCCCACTCTCTCTATCATTCTTTCTTTCTCTCTCTCCTCCCCTCCGCTTGCATTCCAGCTGTTGAATTCTTTGAAGCCAACTAAAAACTTCGGGGAGTGGGGGAGAGTCCCTGTTGGGAAGAAGGGAAGAAGGGGAAGGAAGGCAGGAAGGCAGGAAGGCGAAAGAATGAAAGAAGAACGAAAGAAATCTTTCTTCTTTCCTTCCTTCTTTCTTTCTTCCTTCTTGTCTTCTTTCCTTCCTTCTTTCCTTCTTTCCTTCTTCTTTCCTTCTTTCCTTCTTTCTTTCTTTCCTTCTTTCCTTCCTTTCTCCCTTCTTTTCTTTCCTTCCTTCTTTCCTTCTTCATTCTTTCCTTCACTTTTTCCTTCCTTCTTTTCTTTCCTTTATCCCAGCAGGGACTTCCCCAAGTTTTAGTTATAAAAAGTGACAGCAACAGCCCGAGGGGATCCCAAAGCAGATCCCCTTGCAGATCTGCTCAGCTTCGGAGAACATCTGACTCTGCTTAGTACTGGCTAGCCCAGCCGTCTGTGTGCAGGTGTGCGGATGCGTGTGTCGGTGAGTGTGTATGTGTGCATGAACGTGTGGAGGAGGGGGAAGGCTGAGTGTGGGGGGGAAAGCCAGAGGGCCAGAGGGCGGGGGGCGAGAGGGGAAGTGTTCGCTGAAAAAGAAACTTTGGGAAACTTTTTTCTTGCCCCGTTCTTTTTCAGCGAACGCTTCCCGTCTCGCTGCCCCCGCCCGCTGCCTTCTCTTGTTTTGGTCAGGGGACCTGGCAAGAAAGAACGGGGCGAGAAAAAAGGGTGACTTTGGATGTTGCTGGGAGTTGTTGGGAGTTGCTCCGAGCGCGGAGTTAGCATCTTCCTTGCTCTTCCAGCGAAGGCTCTCGCCCTTTCTCAGCTTTCTCGCCTGTTAAAACTTTGGGAAACTTTTTTCTCACCCCATTCTTTTTCAGTGAATGCTTCCCCTCCGCGCTCAGAGAAACTCCCAGCAACATCCAAAGTCACCCTTTTTTCTCGGCCAGTTCTTTCTCGCCCGGTCCCCTGACCGAAACAATAGAAGGCAGCGGGCGGGGTTAGGGTTAGGGGAAGCGTTCGCTGAAAAAGAAACTTTGGGAAACTTTTTTCTCACCCCTTTTTTTTCTCCTCCCTTTCATCACCCCGAACGGCCGGCGGGCGAGGCTGCTCCGGTCACGCCGAGGTTGCCCGAAGCGTTCCTTTCCGAGGGGCTTCTCGGAAGCGGGGAGCTGAAGTGGAAAGTTCCTTTCCGATGTGGGAGAGGGAGAGGGGCACAGGTCCCCCACCCCGCCTCAACTCCCCACTTCCCTCCCCCGGCTGTACTGAATTTGAGGTGCGGGTGCCGAGAAGCCCCTCGGAAAGGAACGCTTCGGGCAGCCTCTGGGCGACCGGAGCAGCCTCGCCCGCCGGCCGTTTGGGGTGAGGAAAGGGAGGAGGCGCCTGTGGGGGGAAGGAAAGAGCGGGGAGCTGAAGCAGGCGAGGGACGGCGCTGGTGTTCGGGGCCAGTACCAGGCAGCCGCGGGCACTTGCCATGGGCCACGCATGACCATGGGGTCGCTCGGCTCCCGCTTGCCTGGCAGCAGCTGCTTCTGCTCTTCTTCGTCGCCCGGCACCGACCTCTCTTCAGCACTGAAGCCGGAGCCGCGGCTGCGACCAAGGCCAAATTCGGTGAGTGGCGAGCTCCAGCCGCGGCGGGCGGGTCTGGTGGCCAAAGCGCCCCCGGCATGGCTGGCTGCTCGCTCGCTCGCCGGCAGCGCCTTCTGCTCCTCTTTTGCCCCTCAGCGGCTCCCAGCAACTCCCAGCAACATGCCACGGCAGCGCTTTGGCTTCCGCTCGTTAGGCATCGGCCGCCTCTCTGCTCAGTTGCTGGGAGCCGCTGAGGGGCAAAAGAGGAGCAGAAGACGCTGCCGGCGCAAGCCTCCCTGACCCCTACAGCCAAAAAGAGGCGCGGGGGAGGGGCGCCGCACCTCCCACACCCCATTTTGGCTTTAGCAAGCCTTCCTGCAACCCCGGGAGCCAAAACGTTTGCAGGAAAAAGGCATTTTTTTCGTGACCCGAATATAAGCCGAGGGGGGCGTTTTTCAGCCTGAAAAACAGGCTGAAAAACTCGGCTTATATTCGAGTATATACTTTAAGTGTGAATTATCTTACTTCAGTTAAAAACAAATAAATCCATGTCTATCATTTTAAAAAGATCTCTGATTGTTATAATAGGAATCTCCCAAAGTGCAAGTGCTACAGTATTTCCACAGCTGCACCATTATGTATTATACTTTTTTGAGTATCCAAGAGTCTTGAAGCCTTCTCTGAACTTCATTGCTATGGTGAGTAGTGTTGTGTTACTGTTTGCTTCTTTCAGTATCATTACAGAAATGGACTGAATGAAAGATGCATCAGAAAGATGGAATTACGTTTTTAAAAAGCTACAAGTCTTAAGGCAGCCATTTGATTTCTCAAAACCTCCAATTCCACACTAAAACTAAAGAGGCCAAAAGTCTTCATCCCCATCTGACATGTTCACCTGGAGTCTATATGTAGAGTATGGGCTATAATATTTAGTATTTTTATTTGACATCCACATATCCAAGGTTGCCCATAAATATTTCTTTATTTTGGTAATTATTAGATTTATATCCTGCCTTTATTTTCCATAACTCAAGGTGGGAAGTTAGAGCAACATTGAAATCACCAGATATACCAATTGTTCTCTGCTGCCAAAGATAGTATTGCCATTTCAAATAAATGCTCTACATAATGGTTATTATTGTTTTAAATAATTTTGTGTCTAAAGTTTAATTCGTTTTCAGCTAAAAGTAAGAAGAACTGATTATCTCCCACTAACGTCTGTTGAACAAAAGAATAATGTCACAATCATGGTCACGCAGTCAAAAATTTCTTATCAGCTATATGAAAATGAATCACAGAAAAAGAACATAGATTATGAGCTAAATTATCCTGTTCCAGAAGATGGGATTATTCAGATTGATTTTCCAGTTTCAGCTAATACAACAGTTTTGCATATTAAGGTATACTTATTTCCTGTCATTATGTCTAAAGGAAAGCTTTAACTGGCCAGTGAAAATAATTTCAATATGGAAACTTGTTTAATGCCTGTCTTTTTCCTCAAATTTATCTTGCTAGTCATTGGATATATATGTTGTTTTGTAATAATTGCAATAGAATGTAAGAAGGAAAGTTTCTTCTATTGCTGTTGTTTTTAAACCACAGTTTCCCATTAGATAAAAACTCTTTAAGAATTTTGGTTTGGGTTTGGACTTTCCCAAGCTGCAGTGATTCACTTAACAACTGTGGCAAGAAAGGTCATAAAATGGGACAAAACTTACTTAACAAATGTTTTGAGCTCAATTGTATTGAGCTCAATTGTATGAGCTCAATACTTAACAAATTTTGAGCTCAATTGTGATCGTAAGTCGAGGACTACATGTAGTTGGAACATGGCAAATGCTTATAGGTATGCTGTTAGCAAAATTCATCCTTCGTTTCTCCAAATGAGTATTCAAAGAAAAAGGGTAGGGTTGTATTTCAGGAACTATGCTAAGTGTTGAATCTTCCATCTGTCCACCTGTACTATTTCATTTTTAAGGGAGATATACTTTTTATTGTTGTCTTATGTACTCTTTTTTGCCTTTCTTTTTTAAAAAAACAGGCTGAATTTCTGGAGAGTCAGACTTTCATAAGGATACATGATGTGTTCTACTCACCCAGTTTGTCTTACCTTCAGATTAGAAAAACAAGCAAGGATTTAAAAGTAATTGCTTCTATCAGTAATTGAACAAGTTTTTAAAGTAAACTACTCCATTACATTATGATTGGTGTTTTCACTCAAGACCTCTTTATTTTTCCTAGGTTGGGGTACCTTTGGAACTCAGTGTTCAGAGCAGCATGCCATTGAATGAGATCAATTATATGGTACTTATTTTTTATTTTTGCAAAATAATTCAGAGCTGATCCTTCCAATTTTTTAAATTTTTTAAAAATATTTTTATAACACAATATAACAATACAAGACATACAACATTTATAAACGCACTCTCTTTACAGCTATTGCATGGTGATCTTCTTTGTTATTCACAATTTCCCCTTCTTTCTCTTTATATTATTCTGATTTACTATTTGTCCCCGACATTTTAATTACTATATATACAATATATTTCTCTCATTCATATCTATTTCCTATTTTTTATACTTTAACATTTCCTTTCTGTCTTTTTTAACATTTCTATCTTTTCCCCCTAATTTTCTTCTTCATTTTTCCTTCCCTCCAGCCACTTATACCACCTGTGCCAAGTCCTATAGTATTTTGTATCCTCTTTTTCTTTAAGTTCTTTTGTCAGTTTGTCCATCTCGGCATATTCCAATATTTTTTTTTATTAAGTCGTCTTCAGATGGTACATTTTCTTTCTTCCAATTCTGGGCATGGACTATATGACTATATTAAATATTTTACTTCCTTCATAAATTTTTCTGTGAATATCCCTAGTAGGAACATCTCAGGTTTTCTATTTATCGGTTGTTGTATTATTTTCTCTAGCCACTTTTTGATTAATTGATGATCTGAATCTTCTTTATGTATCAGAGTAATTAATGCTTCTGTCCAAGTATTTGGTATATTTGCTTGTTCTACCGCCTCATTAAATATTTCTAGCATTAACCCTCCTATCAGTCCTTGGATATTTCTATATAACTCCACTGGTTGGGCCCGGTGTTTTGTTATTCTTTTGTTTTTTCATTGCAATTCCAAACTCTGTTTCTCTTATTGGTCGGTTTAACATTTCTTCTTGTTCTTCTGTTATTTTCCCTATATGTGTTCCCTCCAGATATTCTTCAATCCTTACTTCTGGTATCACTTCCTGTGTATATAGTTTTGAAAAGAATGTATGTATAATTTGCTTTTTTTCCTTCTCTTTTGTATTGGGTTGTTCCTTTGTCATCTTTCAATTGGTAAATCGTTCATTTATCTTTCTCCTTTTTTAGTTTATAGACTAACCATCTACTTACTTTATTTGCATGTTCGAAATAATTCTGTTTTGCCATCTTTATTTTTTGTGCCACTTCTTTTTGAGTTATTAAATATATTTTATTCCTCTTTTATTTTTTTATTTTGAGGGTCTTCCTGCAAATTTCCTTCTAGTTTTTTAAACTCTTTCTGAAGTTCGTGCTGTTCATGTTTTCTTTCCTTCTTTTTTCTTGCGTTATAGGCTAATGTTAATCCTCTGATAAATGCTTTGAACATATCCCAAATATTTTGAATTGATGTATCTTTTTTGTTTACCCTGAGAAATATTTTCAACTCCTTTTCCAGCATCTGAATATACTCTTTATCTTTACATATATTTTGATTGACTGTCCATCTTTTATATTTTTTTTGTCCATTCCATTCTATATTTATCGGACTATGATCTGCCCATTCATTAGTTCCTATCTCTATTTTTCCCAATCCTATTTGTATCTCTGCTGTCATCCAGGCCATATCAATCTTGGACCATGATTGGTGCAGGTGGGAGTAAAATGTATATTGTTTTTCTTCATTGTGTGTTTCTCTCCACGCATCCTGCAGGTTTAATTCTGTTGTCATATTAAACAATTCTTTGGGTAAGATCTCCTTTCTTAAATTTTTCCTATTACTATTATAGTCTTTTTTACTATCTACTATAGCAGGGGTGGGCAACTGTGGCCCTTTTACAACCTGTGGACTTCAAGCTGTCTCAGGAATTCTGGGAGTTGAAGTCCACAAGTTGTAAAAGGGCCACAGTTGTCCACCCCTGTACTATAGCATTGTAATCCCCTACTAAGAAGATATTCTTGTGACCTTGTTCTATGATTTTATTATGTAATTTCCTAAAGTATTCATGTTGGGTTTTTGGGGGGGCATATATCACTATTAATAGTATTTGTTTTTGCTCTGCTTTAATTCTACCATCAAAGTTCTACCTTCTTTGTCTGAGTATTTTAAGTTTGATTTTATTCTCTCTTTTACATATATAGCGATTCTTCTTTTTTTCTTTTGTTAGTGATGTACCGTATATACTTGAATATAAGCCGAGTTTTTCAGCCCGTTTTTCAGGTTGAAAAAGCCCCCCCTCTGGGGGCTTATATTCAGGTCACGAAAAAAATGCCTTTTTCCCTGCAACCGTTTTGGTTCCCGGGGTTGCAGGGAGGCTTGCTAAAGCCAAAATGGGGTGTGGGGGGGGTGCGGTGCCCTGCCCCCGTGCCCCTTTTTGGCTGTAGGGGTCAGGGAGGCTTGCGCCGGCAGCGCCTTCTGCTCCTCTTTTGCCCCTCAGCGGCTCCCAGCAACTGAGCAGAGAGGCGGCCGATGCCTAACGAGTGGAAGCCAAAGCGCCGCCGCAGCATGTTGCTGGGAGTTGCTGGGAGCCGCTGAGGGGCAAAAGAGGAGCAGAAGGTGCTGCCGGCGAGCAAGCAGCCAGCCATGCTGGGGACGCTTTGGCTGCCGGACCTGCCCATGGCGCCTGGAGCTCGCCACTCACCAAATTTGGCCTCGGTCGCAGTCGCGGCTCCGGCTCCAGTGCTGAAGAGGGGTCAGTGCCGGGCGACGAAGAAGAGCAGAAGCAGCTGTTGCCAGGCAAGCGGGAGCCGAGCGACCCCATGGTCATGCGTGGCCCATGGCAAGTGCCTGCGGCTGCCTGGTACTGGCCCCGAACACCAGCGCCGTCCCTTGCCCGCTTCAGCTCCCCGCTCTCTCCTTCCCCCCGCAGGCGCCTCCTCCCTTTCCTCGCCCCGAACGGCCGGCGGGCGAGGCTGCTCCTGTTGCCCCGAGGCTGCCCGAAACGTTCCTTTCCGAGGGGCTTCTCAGCACCCGCGCCTCAAATTCAGTTCAGCCGGGGGAGGGAAGCGGGGAGTTGAGGCGGGATGGGGGACCTGTGCCCCTCTCCCTCTCCCACATCGGAAAGGAACTTTCCGCTTCAGCTTCCCGCTTCCGAGAAGCCCCTCGGAAAGGAACGCTTCGGGCAACCTTGGCGCGACCGGAGCAGTCTTGCCCGCCGGCCGTTCGGGGCGAGGAAAGGGAGGAGAAAAAAAAGGGACGAGAAAAAAGTTTCCCAAAGTTTCTTTTTCAGCGAACGCTTCCCCTAACCCTAACCCCGCCCGCTGCCTTCTCTTGTTTCGGTCAGGGGACCGGGCGAGAAAGAACGGCGTGAGAAAAAAGGGTGACTTTGGATGTTGCTGGGGGTTGCTGGGCGTTTCTCTGAGCATGGAGGGGAAGCGTTCGCTGAAAAAGAATGGGGTGAGAAAAAAGTTTCCCAAAGTTTTAACAGGCGAGAAAGCTGAGAAAGGGCGAGAGCCTCCGCTGGAAGAGCAAGGGAGACGCTAACTCTGTGCTCGGAGCAACTCCCAACAACTCCCAGCAACATCCAAAGTCACCCTTTTTTCTTGCCCCGTTCTTTCTCGCCAGGTCCCCTGACCGAAACAAGAGAAGGCAGCGGGCAGGGGCAGCGAGAGGGGAACCGTTCGCTGAAAAAGAACAGGGCGAGAAAAAAGTTTCCCAAAGTTTCTTTTTCAGCGAACGCTTCCCCTCTCGCCCCCCGTCCTCTGGCCCTCTGGCCCTCTGGCTTTCCCCCCCCACACTCAGCCTTCCCCCCCTCCGCATGTTCATGCACACATACACACTCACTGACACACGCAGCCACACACCTACACACAGATGGCTGGGCTAGCCAGCACTAAGCAGAGTCAGATGTTCTCCGGAGCTGAGCAGATCTGCAAGGGGATCTGCTTTGGGATCCCCTCAGGCTGTTGCTGTCACTTTCTATAACTAAAACTTGGGGGGTGGGGAAGTCCCTGCTGGGATGAAGAAAAGAAAAGAAGGAAGGAAAAAAGGAAGGAAAGAAAAGAAGGAAGAAAGGAAGGAAGTCAAGAAAGAAAGAAGGAAAGAAGAAAAGGAAGGAAAGAAGGCAAGAAGGAAGAAAGAAAGAAGGAAAGAAGAAAGAAAGATTTCTTTCGTTCTTCTTTCGTTCTTTCGCCTTCCTGCCTTCCTGCATTCCTTCCCGCCTTCCTTCCCCTTCTTCCCTTCTTCCCAACAGGGACTCTCCCCCACTCTCCGAAGTTTTTAGTTGGCTTCAAAGAATTCAACAGCTGGAATGCAAGCGGAGGGGAGGGGAGAGAGAAAGAGAGAATGAGAGAGAGAGAGTAAGGGAGAGAGAGAGAAAGAGGGGGGGAGAGAAAGAGAGAATGAGAAAGAGTGGGAGTGACAAGATAGGGCAAAAACGTAAAATGTGAGGACAGTCGTAAGTTCGAGGACTGGTCACAAGTGTGAGAACCAGTCAAAAATTACTTTTTCAGCCCTCTGAGTAGTCCATATGCACAAAAGGACTACTCACAGGGCTGAAAAAGGTGATTTCTGACAGGTCCTTGCACTTTTGACCGGTCTTCGCACTTATGACTGGTCATCATTTATGCCCATTGTAGCATTCTTCACAGCCATGTCACTCATTTCACAACTGCTTCTCTTCACCATGGTGACAAGATAGGGCAAAAATGTAAAATGTGAGGACAGTCGTAAGTTCGAGGACTGGTCACAAGTGCGAGGACCAGTCAAAAATTACTTTTTCAGCCCTCTGAGTAGTCCATATGCACAAAAGGACTACCCAGAGGGCTGAAAAAGGTGATTTCTGACAGGTCCTCGCACTTTTGACCGGTCTTTTTTTATTTTGAAATTTAACAGTAGCCGCTGCATTTCCCACCCTCGGCTTATACTCGAGTCAATAAGTTTTCCCACTTTTGGGGGGTAAAATTGGGGGGTCAGCTTATATTCGGGTCGGCTTATACTCGAGTATATACGGTATATAGTCTTCCTAGTTTTGCATTTTCTAATAGCTTCTGAAAACCTCCTTTAATGTGTACCTCTTGAAGGCATATCACATCTGCTTCAAGTTTCTTTAATTTTGTGTAAATTTGTGTTCTTTTTTTTGGTGAGTTTAAACCGTTTATGTTCACCGAGAAGAGCTTTAGTGCCTCTTCCATGTCTACTGCAATTGTTTCTTAGTATTTCTTGTCTCTCTTTTTAATCTCCCTCTTGCTCCTTCTTTTTCTTCTCGCTCTCTTTCCTGTACTTTTCTTATCTCTCTCTCCCTTTCTGTTTCTTCTGACTGATCTTCCTCTTGACTTTTGCTTTCTGATTCTTCTTTACACTGTTTCTCTTCTTCCTGTGAGAGATAATTTTTGTAAAATTCTTGTGCCTTCTCTTATCGAGTCTACCTTGTACTTCCTATCTTGCCATGTTATAAGGATGCCTTCTGGGATTATCCATCTAAACATCACTTTATACTTGGTAAATTGTGTTGTGAGGAACTGATATTATTGTCTTTGTGTCTGAATTCTTCGTGGAATTTGTTTCAAAATTATAATTTCTTTACCTCTATGTTATTGTTTCATCTCTCGATTTCTTGTAGATTTCATCACTGACTACTTTTTTTGTGAATCTTATATGGACTTCTATTGCCAGTCGATGCCTTCTTATATAGTTGTTGTGCACGCAATAAATTTCATCTATATATTCTTTCATCTCTATCTTATTTCTTTGTGTTAGTTCTGCCAATATTTTAGCCATTTTTTCACCCAGGTCCTCTTTTTTCTCCTCCACAACATTCTGAAATCGTAACAAGTATGAGGCTTTCTCCATTTAGAGAAATGCAATTGAATCTGAGAGCTCCTTATTTAATTGTACTGATTTCTGTTCCACTGTTTCTACTTTAAGGTCTATTTGATCTATTTTTATTTCTATTTTCTTAATTCTTTGCTCATTCTCTAGCATTGTTTGTTGTATAGTTTCTATCTTATCATTCATATTTTTGATGTCTTCTTTTACCACTCCTATCTGATTCTTGATTTCTTTGTGATGTTCCTTTGCCTCTTCATGGTTGTCGGCCATTTTCTCTTGTGATTTCATCAGAGTTTCCTGTGTCATCTGCATGCTATTTACTGTCAACTCTTCTTCTTTCCCCAACATATTTTCTATTGACCTTTGATTTGATGGGGAGGCCATAGGTAGGGGGTTGGTAGTAGGTTTTTCCCCTATTTTAGCTACAGTTGCCGTGGATGATATTTTTAAACTCCGGGTGAAATTTTTCCACAATATCATACAAATACAATATTCTATTTAAATTTATACTCTTTTTTCTGTATTACTCAATTGGTGTCTCCTCTTTCTCCTATAAGCCTCTCGATTAATCTCTTTCTAAGTTGATTTGTATTATTCTTTTTCACTTTTCATATATTTATTTAATATTTAAATTATACCTATTCAATGGAAGAATTATAATAATATCTTTTCAAGAAAAACTTATAATATTCAATCTATATATTTTATCCTCTTAATCTCTATCAATAATTATCTTATTATTTTTAATTATGTATCTTATACCAGCAATACAGATATATAAATTACATTAGTTCCTTCACCTCCAATCCAAACAATCCTTCTACAGTTTGTTAGTCTTTTAAGATTTTTTCAAATTTCCCCTCTTTCAATATCAATAGACTGATTAATAAATTAAGACAGCTTAACAAAGTTATTTCCCCCTTATTACACAATCAACAATTGTTTTGGAGTCTTTCCAAAGTTTCCTGTTTCTTTTCTATATCTTTCCTTTTGAGTCCATATTGCATCAGTTTCCATCTTCTCCACAGTACTCCCTCTGAGTCCTTCTTTTATTCTCTGCTCAATGCAATCTTCCTTTTTTATCCAAAGTTATAAATCCATAGCTATCCGCCAAAATATCTGCCAAAATATCCGTGAGTTTATTTGTATTTTCTGTCCTTATTCCACCCTTAGTCTGTCTTTCCACCATCACTAGTCTTTATATTAGTTCTTATAGTTCTTATAGTCTTATTTAAACTGATATTTTTAAGTCTCTTGCACTGTTTCCACTGAATCCCTTCGATGTTTCCTTTCCTTTTCGTGCCCTCTCCACTTTCCTTTTTATGATAAATCCTTTGCTCCAGTCTCAGTTTCTCTCTGTTACTTTGTATCCGCTTTATGGGATCTTCTTTTCTGTTGCATTAACCTCTCCGCCCGATGCTCTCTCCCCGTCTTGTGCTTTTGCCTCTTGGTCACCGCCTTTCCTTCTTCTCCACATCTCTCTCCTCTCGTGCCTCTGCTCAGCCAGATTCCGCCTTCCTTTTTTTAACACTTTCATGATCACCACCCAATGCTGATTTCACTTTTCCGCTTCCTCACTATGTGGCCGCCATTGCTCTCGGTCCGCCTTGAAGACGAACTCTTTCCCCACTGGATTTCAGGGGTTCGGTCTTGTCCTCCAGGACAATAGCAGGTCATCTGAAGTCTTCCGACCTTCCCCTTTTGTTTTCTGATCTCTCCAGGATCAGAAATGCCCTTAAAGGACTCCTTATCGGGGATAAATTGGAATTTTCAGGAGCGACAGATTGCACCCTCACCCACTTTGCTCTGACGTCACTGCCGGAAGCACCCAGAGCTGATCTATCTTTCCTTAGCTGAGGTCCTTGTTATTTTTCGCTTGGTACGTAGATAGGGTATAGTCAAGGAGAAAAACAGGGCAAAGGAATAAATAGGTAAACAAAGGCAAAAAAGTGATAAGCTGTTTCTTTGAGGGGACTGATTTTCAGCTGCACTTGTGTCCTTTAATAATTGAAGCATATCATTAGACTTCAGTTACCTTAGAACAACAAGAAAAGGATAAGTAGAAGAGCTGAATGTCTACTTTTTCCCGAAAGAGTAGAAAAATTATGTAGAGAATTATAGTTGCAACCTGTGTTGTTATTTGGCTTATTGATACTGTATAATGATCATCTGTTTGCTCGCACGAGTATTTTTGGGAAGATTGGGAATTGAGAAATTTGCATGTAGAGGATTTGTTTGGAAGAGTAAAATTGTCTAGAAATCTTTACAAAATTGATTACCTGTCAATATCCAATCTGTCCCAAAGCAATGTGAAAAAATAGCAATAATTAAATAAAGAATTAAAAATAAAGAATTTTTGTAACTAATGCTAAAAAAGGGAACTTAAAAAACTTAAAATATTGAGTGACCATTTTTTTACATATCATTATTCAACTAGGGAGGATTTCTATTGATTATTTTATTTATTTATTTGTTTGTTTGTTTGTTTATTGGAAGTCCATCTTGCCAAAGAGTAGTCAAGTAACAATAATTATGCTGCAGTTAAAGACTTAAATTAATTCATCAGACATAGTTAACAAATGCATATATTTTGTGAAAGTATAGTTATTGTCTTTGGAAAAAAATATGATTGTTTCAAATCAATTTTCGATCCTGACACTTAGAATTCATATTTATGCTTCTGAATTCAGTAAGCTTTACTTCTCAACAATTCTGCTTAGGCCTTCATTGTTAATATCTGAAAGTAATTGACTAGTACCCTGTTTTCCTGAAAATAAGACATCCCCTGATAATAAGCCCAATCGGGCTTTTGACCACATGCGCTAAAATAAGCCTCCCCCCAAAATAAGCCCTCCCCGAAAATATTTAAACGCAGAACTGGAAATCAGTAAGACAGCAAGAGGAGCCCCATCTTGCTCCACTCGCCCCAAAATAATAAGACCTCCTTGAAAATAAGGCCAAGCGCTTATTTCGGGGTTCAAAAAAATATAAGACAGGGTCTTATTTTGGGGGGAACACGGTAGATACATTTTATAACCTTTTAATATATTTAAAGAATTAGTAAATAGATTAATGTAGTACTTAAAGCTAGGAATAGAATGATCCACTGTTAAACATACAATTCTTTACAAACAGAAATTGATATGATTAGGTGGCAAATATAGTTCTAATATATAAAAAAGTACACATTGAAACTTTAAAAAAAATATTTAATACTTGTATATCTGATTAAAGATATTTTCTTAAACCAAACTTGTATTACTAATTAAAGAAACGGCCACTTTAACTACATTTTTACACTATAATTTTGAATGGTCTGAGAAAAAGTTTGATAAACTCAGTTTGTCCCTGAGTTGATACGATCAACTGATGAAAGCTTTAATTTCAAATTAAATAGTATATCTGATGCTGTCTTTTCCCAGACAGAGTAACCTTGTATATTTTTCTTTTTAAAAAAGGATGTTTGTATTAGAAACCATTAGGTGCCTATCCACATTATTTTTTATAAGGGCTTCATATGTTTTAGGTGTGGTATTTTTAATTTTTTTTTACTCATAGGTGATGTCCAGAGGTGAGATTGTGGATGCAGGGAAAAAGAAGAGCACAACATTCAGTTTAATTCCAGAAAATTCTTGGGCTCCTACGGCTTGCATAATTGTCTTCTATGTGCATGAAAACGGGGAAATAATAAATGATGCTCTAGATATTCCTGTTCAACTGACTTTTAAAAATCAGGTAAATGTACCAGCCTTCCTTTCATAATAAATGGAGAGGTGGAATTTTACAAACCAGCTGTGTTAATAGACCATAGGGTTATATCAGTGCTCGATAGACGGACTTTGGTATCTTCCAAGATGCATTCTGGTAGAAAAGCATAGAAGTAGGATTGTTAGATTAAGACAATGCTGAAAACTATTTCTCTAATTAAAAAAAGTATTTTCTTCTAAATCTGTAGCTAGCATAAATCTTAAAACCAAGTCCTCCTGACATACTAGATAATTAACTAAGTGCCTGAATAACTAGGCATATTCTCCTTGATGTTTATGTTTATGTTTATTGGACTTCTATACTGCCCTTCTCCCGGAGGACTCAGGGCGGTGTACAGCCATATTAAAACACATAGATTTACAAGTCATAGGTTGACTCAGCCTTCCATCCTTTCTAAGGTGGGTAAAATGAGGACCCAGATTGTGGGGGCAATAAGCTGACTTTGTATAAATATACAAAAGTATGAAGGCTATTGCTTAATGCACTGTAAGCCGCCCTGAGTCTCCGGAGAAGGGCGGCATATAAATCAAATAAAAAATAAAAATAAATAAATAAAATAAAATAAATACAAAATTTAAAACAATTTAAAATCGAATATATAAAAAATTTGGCCCACAGATTAAAAACAGACATACATCCATTATAAAATTCATTTTAAGCCAGCCCGGCTTGTTGGAACAAAAAGGTCTTCAGGGTGCGGCAAAAGATACGCAGGTCAGGGATGATACGAACCTCTAGGGGCAGCTCATTCCAGAGGGCAGGTGCCCCCACAGAGAAGGCTCTCCCCCCCTGGGTGTTGCCAGTCGGCATTGTTTGGCCGATGGCAACCTGAGGAGCCCCTCTCTGTGGGAGCATATTGGCCGGTGGGAGGCTGTTGATGGCAGAAGGCGGTCTCGAATATATCCCGGTCCTAAGCCATGGAGCGCTTTAAAGGTGGTGACCAACACCTTGAATTGCACCCGGAAGACCACTGGGAGCCAGTGCAGCTTGCGCAGGAGGGGTGTTACGTGGGTGCGCCGAGTCATCCCCATAACCACCCGCGCGGCCGCATTCTGGACCAGTTGGAGCCTCTGAGCGCTCTTCAAGGGGAGCCCCATGTAGAGAGTGTTACAGTAGTCCAGATGTGATATGACGAGGGCATGAGTGACCATGCGCAGGGCATCCTGGTCCAGAAAGGGACGCAACTGGTGTATCAGGCGAACCTGATAAAAAGCTCCCCTAGCCATGGCCGTCATATGATCTTCCAAAGACAGCCGTGCATCCAGGAGAACACCCAAAGTTGCGAGTCCTCTCTGAGGGGGCCAAGATCTCACCCCCAATAGTCAGCGATGGAACCAGCTGACTATACCGGGACGCCAGAAACCACAGCCACTCGGTCTTGGAAGGGTTGGGTCTGAGTTTGTTCCTCCCCATCCAGATCCACACGGCCTCCAGGCACCGGGACATCACATCAAGGGCATCATTGGGTATCACATGATAGTGTGTTCCATCAGTTTAGTTAAATTTCCTTTGGGAAATTATAGCCTATATGTTTATTT
>WNWU01020698.1:0-13385 GCA_012654045.1 Ptyas mucosa
GCATAAAGTTTAATAACTTGAATCCTGACAGTAATTCTTAGAGTAAACAAAGTGAAATCACTGAGTGGGACTTAAGTAATTATTATTAACTTCTTCTAGTATGAACAAGGTCAGTTCTAGATTTGAGTATCCAGTTGTTTGTAATGTTAAATTTATCTTTTACAGCTTGCAAAACCAAAAGTCATTCTGAGGTCTATCCATTCATTCATTCAATGGAGTCTTCCTTGAATAATAAATATATAGTAGAGGAGCACTCAAGCTTAATCTTTTAGTTGCTTTAGTTTTTCCATTATGTAACTTTAATTGTTGCTTTTGGATTTTTTTTAGTGGCACCAAAGTTTGAAGTCTCTTTAACAACACCTACCTATTATTCTATGCAAAGTAGGTTGAATGGCACTATCACAGCAAAGTAAGTAAAAAGTAAATATTATGGCATTGAAAGCTATGTTATGTATGGCATATCATGGTGATTTTATTATGGTTTTATCTTATCTGCTATATTGTAATGTGTGTGTGTTTGCTAATGCTTTATTTAAACTAAATCTATATATCACTGATTGCATGATCTCTGTAGATGACATATGGTGTATTGGCTGGCACAGTATTTTATAGATTAAGATTCTGACTTATGCACAATGGCATGACCTGATGAGTATTATTCAGATTATTAAAAGAGAGAACTATCTGTGACACAGGTACAATTAGGACTCATAATCTAGTTTATACCTTCCATATAAAGCCGAGGTGGCGCAGTGGTTAGGGTGCAGGACTGCAGCTACTTCAGCTGACTGCTAGTTCAGCAGATCAGCGGATCAAATCTCACCGGCTCAAGGTTGACTCAGCCTTCCATCCTTCCGAGGTGGGTAAAATGAAGACCCAGATTGTTGGGGGCCATATGCTATTTAGTATACTGTCTTTGGTGTAAGCCACCCAGAGTCCTCGGAGAGTGGGCGGCATAGAAATAGGACTAATAAAATAAATTAATAAAATAATAAAATAAATTAATAATAAAGTATTTTACAACTACAGCTTATATAGAAGATTGTAATTGTAATGTAATAGGAATAAATGTTAAAGAGAATTAATGAACCAGTTAATTAAAAATAATTCTATATTTGTGAAACTAAGAGGAAGGAGAAGGGGAATGATATAATACAGGTAATCTGAATGGAAATGAACTGATGACGTGGAGTGAAATTCATGTAGGAAGTGAAGGTATAGGTTTAACAATGAGTGAAAAGGACAACACGTATATCAGAAAATAGGAATTACTGTCTCAGTTTTTTTACTGCATATGAAAATAGGAATCCATATGTTGGTGATGGTTTCATATTATTATGCAGTGAATGGAATGATAGAAAAGCCAGAAATTAGTTTTTGTGAAAAATGATATAATTCTCTGAATGAATGTTTTCAAGGGGAGAATATTATTCTGATAAGTGATATGAATAGATGGCTAAGACAAGATGAATGAGTTATAGAAGATGTGATTGAGTAGCAAGAACGATGAGAATGGTGACTGCTTGGTGAGTATCAGCTAGGTATGTAGGAATGTGCAGTGAAAAAAATGTTTCATTTAACTATCACATTTATATACAGTAGTTATTCATCTCATATTAAAGTCGCTCTGGATTGCTTACAATAAAAACAATCATGACTTCAAAATATTAAAACAACTACAATTATAAATCATCAACAATATTAATAGCAAGATAGTGGAGAAAATTTATGTTAAAAAAAATGCAGCAATCTCATCAAAACTCTGTCTCCTTGAGACCCCCAGATCTGCTGTTAGAGCTGTGTTTTAAGGGAATTCCAGAAGGATGTCATAGATGGGAGTCAGTCTTACCTCAGAGGGAACAATGTTCCACATGGCAGGTGGCACAACAGAAAAGGCTGGTCTTCTAGGTTCCTCCAGATGAATCTCTTTTGCAGATAGCACCTGCAACATACATCTTTTGCTGGACCTAATGGGAAGGGCAGATGTAATTGGGCAGAGGCGGTCCCTCAGATATCCTAGCCCCATGTGATGTGTGTTAGGAAAATAGAGTGAATGATTGTAAGTTAACCATTAATGGTGAAAAATTAGAGCAGGTATATCAAGCTGTGCTTCTTTTAAGTTCAAATGCTAGCAGCAAGGTACTGTGTGATTGGGTAATATGTGGTCTATTGGGAGGAATTAATGTTTGTCAAAATAAGTGAAAACAAATGTATATCCTCCTGTACAGATTTCGGTATGACAGGAAAAAAATAAAAACTAACTGCTGTGAGAAGGGCATAGTTAAAAAGTGAAGCTGTTTGGTCATATGGAAAGGAAAGCATGATAATTTCAAATATTTTAATAATTTTAATCTATTTTAATTAATCTTAAATTGATTTTAAGTGTTTATGTAATTTTCCTGTTGTTTTTGTAAGCCACCCTGAGTCCTACGGGAGAAGGGCGGCATAAAAATAAAATAAAATAAAATAAAATAAAATAAAATAAAATAAAATAATCAAATTGCAAAACAAATATATAGACAAAGACCGCATTGATTGAAAAGAGGGTAATAAAAAGTTGTGATTGGATGCTGTTGAAGAGATGTTCAAATGGAAAGATGAGAGAAAAAAAAGGAAACCATTGTTTGCAAAATAAACTGTCCAGGTTAATAAGAAGATGATGGGTTATCATATGTTTTCACTCTGTCTATTGAAACTAACAATTTCCAACTTTTTTGTGGTGCTTTGGGTATTCATTTCAGGTACGTATATGGAAAACAAATGAAAGGAAATGTCACTATTGATTTCTTCTCATTGTTTCGAACACAGAACACAAAGATAACTAAAATAATGGAGGTGAGCCATACTCAATTCTTGACAATATACTTACGTTTCAGGAAAATTGTGCATCATGGTCCACCCTCACTCAACATTTTCTAGTAATTTCTCCTGTGGTCTTTCTATTTTCCTTGCTGTTTTCTGATCCGGAATAGCTTCTTCCTCTTCCTCATACTACTACTTTAAACCCTTATCAGAACAAATTTAAAAAAAACTTTTTGCATTGTTTACTATTTCTTGCTTTTTTTGTCTCAAAATTGACATATATCTAGATGCAGTGGCATTTCAGAGTTTTGGAATTAAGTTGGGTTGGAGACCATGTACAATAGCTTATTGTCAGGAGTTTTAGGAAAAATCTTATATGAAGGATTAGGGTTAGGATTCTCTTTTCTTTATCTGTTTTAGAAATATGATATTTTATATTTATTTGCCTTGTAAAATCTGAGTTCTTTTAAAACAAGATTTAAATTGTGCTTGCTAAACCAAGTGCCTAGCCATTGCAGCCATGGGTTATGCAAACCGGTTCAAAATCTAGAATATTTATTACCCACTTGAGCCCTCTTAAAACAAGTGTTAAAAGGAGACCCCCCCTCCCCAAAAAGGAGTAATGTCTGTAGTAAATGTGGAGATTAACTACAACTAAATATCACGACTGGGACAAATTGAGGTATTTTCTCCCAAGTTAAATTCATCACTGAAAATAATCTCCTAATTTTAATTTTGTATCAGTTTTATAATATTTCAACTATGGTGGTTATTCTTTCCACAAATACTGTTTGTAAAACTGTAGCTAAGCCAAGAGAGAGGAATATTGTATTGATAGATATCTGGGTCTTTTTTGCCTTTTTCCACTCAGTTTTAGCAAGGAAAACTAGTGGTTAGAGATATTGTGGTGTAGATGTATCTCAATTCATATAAATTTTTGTATGGAAAAAGTATTAAAAATAAAATGTAATGATATATGGTCAAGAACAAATCTTCTAAGTATTTTGGCTACTATGAGAATCAGATCTCTCCCTCCCTCTCTCTCTTTCTCTCCCCCTCTCTCCCTCTCCCCTCCCTCTCTCTCTCTCTCTTTCTCTCCCTATATATAGATATAGATGTAGATGTAGATATAGATATAGATATAGATATAGATATCTTTGGGATACCTCATCTTTATAATACATAAAAAGGATTCTGTGATGATGTATGCCATTTAAGGCAACTCCTTAAATTGCGCTATACTAATAGTGCTTAGAATGAATTTCAACATAAAATGTACCTAGATTGAAATTCTGTGAAGTACTTGGTGTTCTCTGAGCTTGGTTGTTTGTCCACAGTTCAGTCCTGAGCTACTGTACATATATTCTCTTCTATTGAGACTCAGATTCAGATGTTGGCATGGTATTTTATGAATATTGCTTTGATTTCACAGTGAAATGCAGTAACAAAAACATTATATCTTAATATTATTTCTGGTTATATTGCTTCAAATATCACAAGATTTATCAATCTATTTTTCCTGATCTCAGATTAATGGTTCTTTAAACTTTACACTGGAGAGTTCAGAGATAAAAGATATAACTGTCGAAGATGAGGATGTATTGCGCCCAGCACCTATAGAAATTATAGCTGTTGTTACAGAATCTCTTACAGGTATGTGGTTTAATGTGGTTTTTATAGAACATTGAAAGAGATCAAATCAAAGGTCTATTTAATCCAGATGTATCCTTATACAGTGGGCAGTCATAATCCCACAAGCACACAATATACAGTCTCAGACTGAGTACAGTCACTAAATCACATTCATATTTCTTAATTGATATTTGGAGGCATGGTGGTTCTAATTTAGGTACCATAGCTTATTGCTATGGATGGGGTCTTTTTTGTTATTGGAGAGGGACATTTGATGGGATTTGCAAAAGCTTACTCTACCTATTTTACTCAACCAATAAAAGTGAAAATCTTATCACCTAACACTGGTCATTCGAAGCTAAATTTCATAATTTTAAAGCTCTGGAAACTGAGATAAAGACATACCATCTACTACTATGCAAAACCATAAACCATTTACAAAACACAAGGCTTAGGATGACTGAGTACACTAAGACATTAAGTGATTTGTTTTTTGTCTTAGCATTTTGTATGTATCTAATCACAGAGTGTTGTCACTTATAATAGTAAGTGTGAATTATCTTACTTCAGTTAAAAAGAAATAAATCCATGTCTATCATTTTAAAAAGATCTCTGATTGTTATAATAGGAATCTCCCAAAATGCAAGTGCTACAGTATTTCCACAGCTGCACGATTATGCATTAGACTTTTTTGAGTATCCAAGATTCTTGAAGCCTTCTCTGAACTTCATTGCTATGGTGAGTAGTGTTGTGTTACTGTTTGCTTCTTTCAGTATCATTTCAGAAATGGACTGAATGAAAGATGCATCAGAAAGATAGAATTACGTTCTTAAAAAGCTACAAGTCTTAAGGCAGCCATTTGATTTCTCAAAACCTCCAATTCCACACCAAAACTAAAGAGGCCAAAAGTCTTCATCCCCATCTGACACATTCACCTGGAGTCTATGTGTAGAGTGTGGGCTATAATATTTAGAATTTTTATTTGACATCCACATATCCAAGGTTGCCCATAAATATTTCTTTATTTTGATAATTATTAGATTTATATCCTGCCTTTATTTTCCACAACACGGGGTGGAAAGTTAGCAACATTGAAGTCACCAGATAATTGCCCAGCCACCCTGTTTAGGGTGACCCGCTCCCTCCTCCATCTGGAAGCGCGGGATGATCCCTTGCAGGGTCGAGCTGAGGACTTTGTGCAGTATCTGCATGATAAGATCGCTCAGATTCGGGAAGGCTTGGCCTCTGACTGGGTAAGTTCAGACGGGATGACTGAGGCAGGTCTTGAGAATGTTACCTGGGAGGAGTTTGATCCTGTGGCTCTCAAGGACGTGGACAGGATTCTGGGACGGCTGAATGCGACCACATGTTTATTGGACCCGTGTCCCTCCTGGTTGGTGCTGGCTTCCCGGGAGGTTACACGAGGCTGGCTCCAGAGGATTATTAATGCTTCTTTGAGTGAGGGTATCCTGCCAGCCGCTTTGAAAGAAGCGGTGGTGAGGCCCCTCCTCAAGAAGCCCTCTCTGGACCCGGCTATTTTAGCAAACTATCGTCCAGTCTCCAACTTTTGTTTTATCGTGAAGGTTGTCGAGAGTGTGGTGGCGCGGCAGCTTCCACAGTACCTGGATGAAGCTGTCTATCTAGACCCGCTCCAGTCCGGCTTCAGGCCTGGGCACAGCACGGAAACAGCATTGGTCGCGTTGGTGGATGATCTCTGGAGGGCTCGGGATAGGGGTTGCTCCTCTATCCTGGTCCTATTAGATCTCTCAGCAGCTTTTGATACCATCGACCATGGTATCATGTTGCGCCGGTTGGAGGGGCTGGGGGTGGGAGGCACTGTTTTGCGGTGGTTCTCCTACCTCTCTGACCAGACGCAATCTGTGTTGGCAGGGGGGCAGCAGTCGGCCCCGAGGCGCCTCGTTTGTGGGGTACTGCAAGGGTTGGTCCTCTCACCCCTCCTGTTCAACATTTATGTAAAGCCGCTGGGTGAGATCATCCGTGGCTTTGGGGTGGAGTTCCATCAGTACGCTGATGACACTCAGCTGTACATCTCCACCCCAGGCCACCCCAACGATGCCCCTGAAGTGATGTCCCGGTGCCTGGAGGTCGTGCGGGCCTGGATGGGGAGAAATAGGCTCCAACTCAACCCTTCCAAGACCGAGTGGCTGTGGTTTCCGGCATCCCGATATAGCCAGCTGGTGCCATCGCTGGCTATTGGGGGCGAATCACTGGCCCCCATGGAGAGGGCTAGCAACTTCGGCATCCTCCTGGATGCACGGCTGTCTTTAGAAGAGCATATGACGGCTGTGGCCAGGGGGGCTTTCTATCAGGTTCGCCTGATATGCCAGTTGCGTCCCTTTCTGGATCGGGACTCCCTACACACAGTCACTCAGGCACTCGTCACTTCCCGCCTGGACTACTGCAACGCTCTCTACATGGGGCTCCCCTTGGGGTGCATCCGGAGGCTCCAGCTGGTCCAGAATGTGGCCGCACAGGGGATTATGGGAGCAACAGGGCACTCCCATGTGACACCTCTCCTGCGCGAGCTCCACTGGCTCCCAGTGGTCTTCCGGGTGCACTTCAAGGTGTTGGTGACCACCTTTAAAGCGCTCCATGGCTTAGGGCCGGGGTATCTATGAGACCGCCTGCTGCTACCAATAGCCTCCCACCGGCCAATACGTTCGCACAGAGAGGGCCTCCTCAGGGTGCCGTCCGCCAGACAATGTCGGCTGGCGACCCCCAGGGGGAGAGCCTTCTCTGTGGTGGCACCCACCCTTTGGAATGACCTACCCCCAGAGATTCGCATGATATCAGACCTCCGGACTTTTCGCCAAGCCCTGAAAACACATTTATTTCATCTAGCTGGGCTGGCTTGACCCCAACTGTTTTGGTTTTTAATTGGAACTTAGTTTTAATGGGTTTTAAATTAGGCCAAAAATTATTTAATTATCTTAAATTGTTTTTAAATTTTGTAATGCTCTGTTTTATCCTGGCTGTTCACCGCCCTGAGTCCTGCCAGGAGAAGGGCGGTATACAAATTTAATAAAATGAAAAAAATGAAATGAAAAAATATACGAATTGTTCTTTGCTGCCAAAGATAGTATAGCCATTTCAAATAAATGCTGTACGTAACGGTTATTAGTGTTTTAAATAATTTATTTGCCTTGTAAAATCTGAGTTCTTTAAAACAAGATTTAAATTGTACTTCTAAACCAAGTGCCTAGCCATTACAGCCATGGGTTATGCAAACTAGTTCAAAATCTAGAACTTTTCTTACCCACTTGAGCCCTCTTAAAACAAGTGTTAAAAGGAGACCCCCCCAAAAAGGAGTAATGTCTGTAGTAAATGTGGAGATTAATTTAAAAGTTAAATTAAAAGTTTAATTTGTTTTCAGCTGAAAGTAAGAAGAACTGATAATCATCCACTAACGTCTGTTGAACAAAAGAATAATGTCACAATCACAGTCACACAGTCAAAAATTTCTTATCAGCTATATGAAAATGAATTACAGAAAAAGAACACAGATTATGAGCTAAATTATCCTGTTCCAGAAGATGGGATTATTCAGATTGATCTTCCAGTTTCAGCTAATACAACAGTTTTGCATATTAAGGTATATTCATTTCCTGTCATTTTGTCTAAAGGAAAGCTTTAACTGGCCAATGAAAATAATTTCAATATGGAAACTTGTTTAATGCCTGTCTTCCTCCTCAAATTTATCTCGGTAGTCATTGGATATGTATGTTGTTTTGTAATAATTGCAATCGAATGTAAGAAGGAAAGTTTCTTCTATTGCTGCTGTTATTAAACCACAGTTTCCCATTAGATAAAAACTCTTTAAGAATTGTGGTTTGGGTTTGGACTTTCCCAAAGTTGATGAGGCAAATATATGGGGAGGGGAGTGCCATAGTTTGCTATGGCTCATTTGTAATCTAAACTGCATTAAAGGGTACCTTGATTTACAACAGTCCATTTAGTGACTATTCAAAGTTACAATGGCACCAAAAAAAGTGACTTATAACAATTTTTCACACTTAGTGGCTGGTGAGGCATCTCCATGGTTACATGACCAAAATTCAGATGTTTGGCAACTGATTCATATTTATGACAGTTGCAGTGTCCCGGGGTCATGTAATCACCTTTTGCGACCTTCTGACAAGCAAAGTCAATGGGGAAGCCAGATTCACTTAACCGCGTTACTAACTTAATTGCAGCGATTCACTTAACAACTGTGGCAAGAAAGGTCATAAAATGGGGCTTACTTAACTTACTTAACAAATGTTTCATTTAACAACAAATTTTGAGCTCAATTGTGATCGTAAGTCGAGGACTACACGTAGTTTGAACAGGGCAAATGCTTATAGGTATGCTGTTAGCAAAATTCATCCTTCATTTCTCCAAATGAGTATTCAAAGAAAAAGGGTAAGGTTGTATTTGTGGAACTATGCTAAGTGTTGAATCTTCCACCTGTACTATTTCAGTTTTAAGAGAGATATACTTTTTATTGTTGTCTTATGTACTCTTTTTTGCCTTTCTTTTTTTTTTAAAACAGGCTGAATTTCTGGAGAGTCAGACTTTCATAAGGATACATGATGTGTTCTACTCACCCAGTTTGTCTTACCTTCAGATTAGAAAAACAAGCAAGGATTTAAAAGTAATTGCTTCTATCAGTAATTGAACAAGTTTTTAAAGTAAATTACTCCATTACATTATGATTGGTGTTTTCACTCAAGGCCTCTTTATTTTTCCTAGGTTGGGGTACCTTTGGAACTCAGTGTTCAGAGCAGCATGCCGTTGAATGAGATCAATTATATGGTACTTATTTTTTATTTTTGCAAAATAATTCAGAGCTGATCCTTCCTTTTTTAAAAAAAGAATTTTAAAATTATTTTTATAACACAATATAACAATACAAGACATACAACATTTATAAACACATTCTCTTTACAGCTATTGCATGGTGATCTTCTTTGTTATTCACAATTTCCCCTTCTTTCTCTTTATATTATTCCGATTTACTACTTGTCCCCAACATTTTAATTACTATATATACAATATATTTCTCTCATTCATATCTATTTCCTATTTTTTGTACTTTAACATTTCCTTTCTGTCTTTTTTAACATTTCTATCTTTCCCCCCTAATTTTTTTCTTCATTTTTCCTTCTCGCCAACCACTTATACCACTTGTGCCAAGTCCTATAGTATTTTGTATCCTCTTTTTCTTTAAGTTCTTTTGTCAGTTTGTCCATCTCGGCATATTCCAAGATATTTTTTATTAACTTGTCTTCAGATGGTACATTTTCTTTCTTCCAATTCTGGGCATGGACTATACGAGCGGCAGTTAAAATATGTAATATTAAATATTTTACTTCCTTCGTAATTTTTTCTGTGAATATCCCTAGTAGGAACATCTCAGGTTTTCCATTTATCGGTTGTTGTATTATTTTCTCTAGCCCCTTTTTGATTTTGGCCCAAAATTTTTTTTGCTGCTGGACACGTCCACCAGAGGTGATAATATGTTCCGTAATTGTTTTTACACTTCCAACATAATGGGGATTTATTAGGGAACATCTTAGCTATTCTTGCTGGCGGTAAGTGCCATCTGTGAAACATCTTCATCTGGTTTTCCTTGTATGCCGTCGACAGTGTCAATTTAATATTTGTTTGCCACATCTTTTCCCACTTCCGCCAAAATATCCGCCAAAATATCTGTGAGTTTATTTGTATTTTCTGTCCTTATTCCGCCCTTAGTATGTCTTTTCGACAGTCACTAGTCTTTATATTAGTTCTTCTAGTTCTTATAGTCTTATTTAAACTGGTATTTTTAAGTCTCTTGCACTATTTCCGCTGAATCCCCTTTGATGTCTCCTTTACTTTTCATGCACTCTCCACTTTCCTTTTTACAATAAGCCCTTCGCTCCAGTCTCAGTTTCTCTCCGTTACTTTGTATCCACTTTATGGGATCTTCTTTTCTGTTGTACTAACCTCTCCGCCCGATCGTCTCTCCGTCTTGCGCTTTTTCCTCTCCGTCGGTGCCTTTTCTTCTTCTCCGCGTCTCTCTCCTCTCGTGCCTCTGCTCAGCCAGATTCCACCTTCCTTTTTCTAACTCTTTCACGATCACCACCCGATGCTGATTTCACTTTTCCGCTTCCTCACTGTGCGGCCGCCATCGCTCTAGGTCCGCCTTGAAGACGAACTCTTTCCCTGCCAGATTTAAGGGGTTCGGTCTTGTCCTCCAGGACGATAGCAGGTCATCCAAAGTCTTCCGACCTTCCCCTTTTGCTTTCTGATCTCTCCAGGATCAGAAATGCCCTTAAAGGGCTCCTTATCAGGGATAAATTGAGATTTTCAGGAGCGACAGATTGCTCCCTCACCCACTTTGCTCTGATGTCACCGCCGGAAGCACCCAGAGCTGATCATTCCTTCGCTGAGAACCTTGTTCTTTTTCGCTTGGTGTGTAGATAGGGTATAGTCAAGGTGAAAACCGGGGCAAAGGAATAAATAGGTAAACAAAGGAAAAAAAGTGATAAACTGTTTCTTTGAGGGGACTGATTTTCAGCTGCACTTGTGTCCTTTAATAATTGAAGCATATCATTAGACTTCAGTTACCTTAGAACAGCAAGAAAAGGATAAGTAGAAGAGCTGAGTGTCTACTTTTTCCCGAAAGAGTAGAAAAATTATGTAGAGAATTATAGTTGCAACCTGTGTTGTTATTTGGCTTATTGATACTGTATAATGATCATCTGTTTGCTCGCACGAGTATTTTTGGGGAGATTGGGAATTGAGAAATTTGCATGTAGAGGATTTGTTTGGAAGAGTAAAATTGTCTAGAAATCTTTACAAAATTGATTATCTGTCAATATCCAATCTGTCTGTGTCCCAAAGCAATGTGAGAAAATAGTAATAATTAAATAAAGAATTAAAAATAAAGAATTTTTGTAACTAATGCTAAAAAAGGGAACTTAAAAAAATTAAAATATTGAGTGACCAATTTTTTACGTATCATTATTCAACTAAGGAGGATTTCTATTGATTATTTTATTTATTTATTTATTTATTTGTTTATTGGAAGTCCATCTTGCCAAAGAGTAGTCAAGTAACAATAATTATGCTGCAGTTAAAGACTTATATTAATTCATCAGACATAGTTAACAAATGCATACATTTTGTGAAAGTAGTTATTTTCTTTGGAAAAAAATGCAATCGTTTCAAATCAATTTTCGATCCTGACACTTAGATTGCATATTTATGCTTCTGAATTCAGTAAGCTTTACTTCTCAACAATTCTGCTTAGGCCTAGTACCCTATTTTCCCGAAAATAAGACATCCCCTGATAATAAGCCCAATTGAGCTTTTGACCATTTGCTCTAAAATAAGCCTCCCCCAAAAATAAGCCCTCCCCGGAAATATTTAAATGCAGAACTGGAAATCAGG
This sequence comes from Ptyas mucosa, assembly GCA_012654045.1. NCBI lineage: Eukaryota > Metazoa > Chordata > Lepidosauria > Squamata > Colubridae > Ptyas > Ptyas mucosa. The sequence goes on from WNWU01020698.1 coordinate 11,872, forward strand.
TAAGACAGCAAGAGGAGCCCCATCTTGCTCCACGCACCCCAAAATAATAAGACCTCCCCAAAAATAAGGCCAAGCGCTTATTTTGGGGTTCAAAAAAATATAAGACAGGGCCTTATTTTCGGGGAAACACGGTAGATACATTTTATAACCTTTTAATATATTTAAAGAATTAGTAAATAGATTAATGTAGTACTTAGAGCTAGGAATAGAATAATCCACTGTTAAACATACAATTCTTTACAAACAGAAATTGATACGATTAGGTGGCAAATATAGTTCTAATATATAAAAAAGTACACATTGAAACATTTAAAAAAAATTAATACTTGTATCGCTGATTAAAGATATTTCCTTAAACCAAACTTGTATTACTGATTAAGGAAACGGCCACTTTAACTACATTTTTAGACTATAATTTTGAATGGTCTGAGAAAAAGTTTCATAAACTCAGTTTGTCCCTGAGTTGATATGATGAAAGCTTTAATTTCAAATTAAATAGTATATCTGATCCTGTCTTTTCCCAGACAGAGTAACCTTGTATATTTTTCTTTTTAAAAAGGGATGTTTGTATTAGAAACCATTAGGTGCCTATCCACATTATTTTTATAAGGGCTTCATATGTTTTAAGTGTGGTATTTTTTATTTTATTTTTTTACTCATAGGTGATGTCCAGAGGTCAGATTGTGGATGCAGGGAAAAAGAAAACCACAACATTCAGTTTAATTCCAGAAAATTCTTGGGCTCCTACGGCTTGCATAATTGTCTTCTATGTGCATGAAAACGGGGAAATAATAAATGATGCTCTACATATTCCTGTTCAAGTGACTTTTAAAAATCAGGTAAATGTACCAGCCTTCCTTTCATAATAAATGGAGAGGTGGAATTTTACAAACCAGCTGTGTTAATAGACCATGGGGTTATATCAGTGCTCCAGAGATGGACTTTGGTATCTTCCAAGATGCATTCCGGTAGAAAAGCATAGAAGGAAGGTTGTTAGATTAAGACAATACTGAAAACTATTTCTCTTATTAAAAAAAGTATTTTCTTCTAAATCTGTAGCTAGCATAAACCTTTAAACCAAGTCTTCCTGACATACTAGATCCGTGATGGCGAACCTATGGCACACGTGCCAGAGGTGGCACACAGTATCCTCTCTGATGGCACACAAGCTGTCGCCCCAGTTCAGCTCCGCTGCGCATGCGTGATTGCCTCCCACCAGCCAGATGGTCTTTGGGTCTCTGCTGCCCAAGGGCATGAGTGTGCAGCGTGGCACGCACGTGGGGGGACAGGGCACGCATGCGTGGGGGCTGCACGCACATTGCATTTTGGGGATTTGGGCACGCTTTGGGCACTCAGTCCAGAAAAGGTTAGCCATCACTGTACTAGATAATTAACTAAGTGCCTGAACAACTAGACATATTTTCCTTGATAGTGTTTCCCATCAGTTTAGTTACATTTCCTTTGGGGAATTATAGCCTATATGTTTATTTTGAAAAACCAAAGGGAAAAAAGGA
>WNWU01020701.1:0-12200 GCA_012654045.1 Ptyas mucosa
CACCTCTGGGGACCCAGGAGATGCTGAGGCTGCCCCCTCGAGGGTCCCGGAGGCTGTGGGGGGAGGGGCTGAATGGGGGTTAGGGGCTTTGGCTGAACCCTGGAAAGGCCAAAGGGCTCTGGGTGTTGGGAGCCCCAAGATGGGGGACTTTAGCCAACTTCTTTCTGGCTGGAGTTGCATTGTCCCAGAGACCCAGTTGGCAATTCTGGAGATTCTCCTGGACTCCCGGAGAGCAGGTGGCAGTCACGGCTAGGAGAGTGTCTGTAAGACTTTGGGTTAGTTGTGGCCACTTTGGCAAATAAATTTAATAAATAACTAAATTTACTAAACAAACAAATAAACAAATGTTGTGGTATTGCACTTAATTAAAAGTGTGGTTTCATTTTCAACGAGATCCCAAGAATCATCCGACTCGTGCTGCGTCTTGAAGACTGCAACTGATCCCAATCAGGAAGGATTTAACCTTTTCCCCTCTTTCAGGATCCCTTTTAATTTCTTGCTGCAATTTACTTTGGAAGATGACTCAAAACACAGAATATTTTCAGGAGGGAAAAGGGATCTTGGCCTGAACTAACCAACTTGGTCTTCTTTTCTGGGTCCTCCTGTGTCTCTCATGCCCCTCCTTCTCCTCCTTCCCTCCAGCCAAACCCACCGTCACCATCTCCCCCACCAAGATGGACCTCTCTTCCCCCAACACCATCCTCCTCTGCACCGCGATGGGCTTTTACCCCATGGAGATCGAGGTCCAGTGGCTGAAGAATGGGAGGCCAGAGAAGGAAGGCGTGGCCTTTGGGGAGGAGCTCCAGAACGGAGACTGGACCTACCAGCTCCAGGTGATGCTGGAGACCCAGCCCCAACGGGGGGATGTCTACACTTGCAAGGTGGAGCATGCCAGCCTGGAGGCCCCCATCACCGTCCAGTGGGGTAAGACCCTCCCCACCTGGTCTGGGACCCCATCCTGTCCTGAGAAGGGGGAGAGACCCTCCTGGTGGGGGGAACCAGAATGGACCTTCCTGGGGGAAGGTGGGCCTGATCCTCCTGCTCAGGTGAGTCTCCTTCTCCTTCCCCAGAGCCCCGTTCCTCCAGCTCTGCCAGGAGCAAACTCTGGACGGGGATCATGGGGGTCGTGATAGGAGTGGCCTTCCTGGCTGTGGGGCTCTTTTCCTACCTGAAGAGCAAGAAAGGTGAGTCTGGGGGGCTGGAGGAGAGGTTGTGGGGAGGGGACCATTTAGGGGAGGCCTTTCATCAAGCTTAGTAGGTGGCTAAGAGGGGCCCCTTGAGAAATATTTTTGGGAACTTCTGTTCCTCAAGGGGTTATTAAGGGAAGATCCTGCAATCTTATGATGGGCTATCAATAGGGAGGCGGACCCCCTGAGTCCTCAAGCCCATGAAGGGTTCTAATTGGTTCTTTTTCTTCTTCCAGCAACTCCCATCCAACCTCCTGCAGGTGAGTTTCTCCTCTTCCCCCTCATCTCAACCTCTCCTAAGAGTTATAGGTGGCTTTTAAAATTCCTTCATTGTTCCTTTAAAAAAAACCATGCCTGAACAATATCTCCTTTCTGTGAATGCAAAAGATCTGCCCAGCTAAATTGCTGATAATTAACATAGAATCTCGACTTCCGGTGGGACTGCGACATCGTCGGACGCTTCTTTTTGAAGCGCCAACCCAGGGCTTCGTAGAACCGCAAGAACAGCGACTATCAGCTGTCTTGCGGTTTGGAAACTTTCCCCCTGGTATGAGGGGAGAAAGTGAGTAGACGGGTGGGGTAGAGCTCCCTGAGGGTGCCAGATTTTACCCATAATCTGGCGCTCGAAGATGAGAGCTCCCCGTTAAGCCTGTCAGTACTCCGGACCCTGGATATCTCTGCTTTGCAGAGCTAGATGTCGTTACCATCCCAGCAACCAACTTTAAACAAATACTCTTTGAATCAAGCTGGCGGAGCACAAGCAGCATGAATGAAACAGCAAGTATTTTTTTTTAACTCCAAAGATTTACCTTCTTTAAAAGATTTTCCTTAAGCTGAAAGTGAAAGCAAGATGGCGTTTGAGTTTCAACGGGGCGTGAAGAAGTGAAAGTTAAAAGTAATTATTGACAAGCCCCTGTTTGAAACATAAAACTTTTTTTTGAAAAGTGGATGAAACAAGAAAGGATGTAATAATAATAATTGAAGCAGTAATACAAATTACAAATTGTAAAGGGTCTTTTTTTCCCCTCTTTTTGATACTCTTTTCTTTCTTTTTTTTTTCTATCCTTCTGGAAGGGAAGGAAGAAGGGGGGCAAGATGGCTGGTTTTTTTGAAAGCAAAGAAAGCAAAGAAGGGTTAATTAACCCTCAGATATGGTCTGATTTTGAGGAAGCTTGGAATTCAATTACCTCTGCTTTATTGGAAAGAATTGATACTATATTTCAAGCTTCTCAAGCTGGAAACAATGAAATACATGGAAATACTGAATTGCAATCTAGCAGCTGGGGATTGAATGAAGAGATGGGAGATGGAAAAGAACAACAGACTATAGCAGTTTTTATTGAGGAGAGAAAGATGGATGCTGTGCAGAATAAGGAGCAAGAAATTTTGGAAGTTGATGAGATTTTGGTTACACGAATTTTTTCTTATAAAATCCAATCTGTATTTAAAGAGCTGTTTCCAGAAGAAGTTATATTTCTGCAAAAATTTTATAATATGCAATCCCAAAAACTGCAAAATTTTACTGGAGTTAAAAAAGGCAGAGGGATCAAAGTTAAGAAGAAAGTTCGTAAAAAGGAAAAGAAGAAAGACTGGAGAAATGGAAAATAACCCTGCTTGATGAGATGATGGTCCTTAAAAAGTATTGTTTAACTGTTTAAAGATTTTGAACTTTTGGAAAAAAAAAAACAGACAGCAGTCTAATGCCAGTTAACTAAGCGATGAGCGACGATGAGGAGGCAACCTACAGCTGTATTGGAATATTTTGAGAAGAATAAACAGATCACAGCAATGCTGGTGTGTTGGGCTGTGAAATATGCCCTGACTTGAATGATTTGGAATATTTTATTAAGGACTGTAATAAATTTGGACTTAATTGCAATTGCAGAAGTTTTATTGAATATAGTAAATTGGAGTTTCCTGTTTGATGGTAATAAATATAAGGCAGAAGGACTATGGACCTAGGGCAATTGCAGTTGATCTGGTGGTTTCCCTAATACGTCTGATGAATTTATTAATCTAATTTTTGACTGGATTTGATGGATATTATTTCAAATACAATTATAAAGTCACTCGGGGTTTTTTTTTTATATATAAAGAAGCAATTTTTATTTAGGTGGGTAGACGCAAATGAAGATATTCTATATGCTGTTGGAAGATGTGAAGACAAGAAGATTAGCAACTGGTTTAATCTAGTATGAAGAATTTAAATGTTTGATATAGTTATTAAATGATGTTTTTAGTTGATTTGTTAATATGTATTGATAAATTAATAAGAGGTTTGATTATTATTTTTTAATTAAAAATTATTATTATTTTTTATTAAGTGTGTTAATTATAATTGGACCTTGATGGTTTAAAAGTGGAGGACGGAAGAGTTTATATAGTATTTTATTTTAAATTTGGGGTTTTTGAATGAGGGTTTCTTTTTTTGTTTTTTGTTTTTTTGTTTTAAATGAAAGAAGTTATAAAATATCTTGTTAAATTGTATAGACCTAATAATTTGTTAAGTATCAATTAGCTAAATTGAGTAATGATAGGTTTGATTAGGTAATACTTAATTGTTTTATTAACTGCTGTAATTATAAATGGATATTAATTTTGTTGAATTAGATGGAATGAGAAGAAAGAAGACTTGCTTTCCTTTTATCTGTTTGTTTAATGATTATGATTATGATAAGTGTGAAATGGAGTTTAATCTAGAGAATTTGAGCTGTATTTTATCTTGTATTTGCTCTGGGAAGTCGGGGGGTGGTTGGGGAGGAGGGAGAAAATGTATGTAAAACTTTTAAAACTTTTTCAATAAAAAAAAACATAGAATCTCAGGTATTGTTCTATCATTGCGTTAGCTCGTTCAATAGCTCCATTCGTACTCAGATGGAAGGTGGAGCTAAGCCCTTGAGATGACCCTATCAACTTAATGAACTCCTTCTCTCCAAAACTTTGCCATGAACCGCAGTCCCAGATGATCCTTCTTGGCACCCCATGCAGACTCATTTGAGTTCATTAGTTGGAACCTTGACAGGCTCTTCTTCCTGACCCCCCCTTCTCCTTGTGAGAATTCACACAATTTCTGACCAAGTGAGCCCAGGCTCCCCCTTTTGTTGCCACCCCCATCGTAGCCCCATCTTCTTTGTTCATATGAAGCATCCCAGCCTTTTCCTCCTTGAAATGGGCAGATTCTCTCTATCTGTCCCTGCATATCATCCACCCCCCTGCAGTGTCGGCCTGCCTGGGGGTAGGGGCTGAAAAGGAAGAAAAATATGTTATTTACAGTAAAAGTTTCTCTTTATATTCTAATTTTCTTCTCCATTTCTTTTTCTACAGCTCTCATGAATTAATCCTGCTCTTCGATGCACAAGGATATTTTTTCTTTAGTCGCTGATGACTCTTTGCAGTGCTTGCAACCTGTGAAAAATGGAGGCTGAAGGTGGCAGGTTGGGGAGAGGAGGAGAATGGCAGCTTGGACCTTCTCCTGCTGAGACCCCCTCCTCCAGCTTCCTTTCAGGGTCTCTCTTTCTTGTTAGAGAGGGGTGGAGACCATCTAGACCAGAGGTCTTCAAACTTGGCAGCTTTAGGACTTGTGGACTTCAACTCCCAGAATTCTCCAGCCAGCAACTTTCATCCCAACTACTTCGGGTCCGAAGCCAGAACTGGTTTGGGAGAAGGATGGGCAGATCTAGGGAGGGGAAGGGGTGGCACCCCATCCTGCCTCGAGGCCTCCTTTCTCTGCTTCCCCTCAAGCCCCCTTTTGAGAAGCAAAATGCCAACAGGCACAGTCCTCCCTGAGCACTTGTGGGGAGCCAGTGGGGGCACCCGAGACTCCCCCTACCCTCACCCAGCCATTTGAGCCATTTGTCTCCTTCACTACCGGAGGGTCCTGCCCCATTTTAGCACCCAACGCCTCCCTCCCTCTTTGGGGCTGAGATTCTAGGGGTATAGGGCAGGGGTGTCAAACTCAATTTCATTGAAGGCTGCATCAGGGTTGTATTCGACCTTGGAGGGTCAGGGTTGGCGTGGCTATGGTGGCCGTGGCCATGGTGGGTGGGACACGGGACTTGTGTCGGGGCAGGGGCCACCTCTGGTGGCCAAGTTTTCTACAAAAAACCCCTTATTTTTTCTACAAAAGGTAGAAGCCAAACAATGGGTTAGTTGGAAAGGACTGAAGGGACTCAGATGCCTCTGCACGGATGCTCAAAGCACAAGGAATAAATGGGCTGAATGTGGAACCCAAAGCAGTTGTGAAATTCAATTTTTTTTACTACCAATTCTGTGGGCATGGCTTGGTGGGCATGGTGTGCCTTGGTGGGTGTGGCAGGGGAAGGATACTGCAAAATCTCCATTCCCACCCCACTGGGACCAGACAGAGGTGGCATTTGCCGGTCCTCCGAACTACTCAAAATTTCCGCTACCAGTTCTCCAGATCCTGTCAGGACTTTACCCCTGACCCAATGGCAGGTGTGACATTGTTGCAATCACTGAAACTTGGTGGGATGAAAGCCACAACTGGAAAGTGCAACTAAAGAGATTTAATGTGGAGGAATTGCGCAGCAGCTGTCCAAATGAAGTGGGGGACACTGACACAAAGTTGTAGTTTTGTATCAATAAATGTATTTAACATTTACAGAAGACAGGACAGTCAGGAACACAGGAAAATCGTGAGGTAAAACTGCACAGAAGAAAAAGGCGGGAAAAAGGGAAATGCCCCCTTCTCACACAGCAACCAATCACAGCGAAGATTACCTCGTGTAGGAGCCCACACTCTCTAACCGATCAGCTACAACGGTGTGTTCTTGCCCATTGTACACTTCACTGTTCCAGCTACTAAATTTAATATCTTAACATTTAAAGTTTCAAAAGAAACTGACCTAATAAAAGAGGAGGTGGAGTTGCACTAGATATAAAAAATAACCAAACCGCTCTAGAAAAGCAAGAGAAGAAAGAGGAAAACCTCCTTCAATGCATTTGGGTTAATATAAAAGGGGGAAAAGAAGGATGGAAGCCACCCAACCAAGCGGAGGAAATAGATGAAGGTTTTGCTAATTACTTAGCTAAGGCCTGTAGGAAGCTCACCACAATAGTAAGAGGGGACTTCGACCCCCCTGACCTCAACTGGGAGACGAGACCTGGGCCTAGAGCAGTGGTTCCCAACCTTCCTAATGCCGCGACCCTTTAATACAGTTCCTCATGTTGTGGTGACCCCCAACCACAAAAATTTTTTCGTTGCTACTTCATAATTGTAATTTTGCTACTGTTATGAATCGTAATGTAAATATCTGATATGCAGGATGTATTTTTATTGTTATAAATTGAACATAATTAAAGCATTGTGATTAATCACAAAAACAATATGAATCCAGTTTTAACTTCTAATGGAAATAATATTTAATAATAGGTTTAATAATGCAAAATATGATACATGGCATAGTTCTTCCCTAACTTGAATATGACTGTTAGAACCAGGAGAGATCATAGATTGAGTACAATGTGAAACTCACTTAACAATGCTCTTGCTTAGCAACCAAAATTTTGGGCTCAATTCTGGTCATAAATCAAGGACTTCCTCTCCCTTCCTCTCTCTCTTTCTCTTTTTTGTCTCTTTTTCTTTCATTCTTTCTTTTTTCTCTCTCTCCCTTCCTCTTTCCCTCTTTCTCTCTCTCCCTTCCTTTCCTGCTTTCTCCCCACTTTCTTTGTTTTTCTCTCTTTCTTGACCCTCCCTTTCTCTCCCTTCCTCTCTCTCTTTCTCTTTTTTGTCTCTTTCTTTCATTCTTTCTTCTCTCTCTCTCTCTCTCTCTCTCTCTCTCTCTCTTCCTTTCCTGCTTTCTCTCCTGCACCCAAAACAGGAGCTTCAAGCTGTGGCAGGCAGAGGCAAGGGTTGAAACGGGAGCTTCAGGGGGCACTCCCAAAACTTCTCCTGCACGGCTTTTGCCGCTGCAGGCATCAGCGGTGGGATGGCAGCAGGGAATCCCTAAACTCACTCACCCAAAACTTTTCCCTTGCGGCTTTTGCCGCTGCAGGCATAGACAGCTCGGTGGCGTAAGGAATCCCTGAACTTACTCACCCGAACTTTTTCTGTTGAGCTCTTGCAGCTGCAGGTATCGGGGATGGCAGCAACAGCAGCAGCAGCAGCAGCAGGGAGCCCCTGAACTCCCCAGGACTTCTGCACTAGAATCTTTTCTAGTCACGTGTGCGCACACCCACATGCATGCACGTGACTAACGCACGCAACCTCTCTCCGCTCTCTTTACTAAAGCGTGGGGCACCGCGTTGCAAGCTGGGATACGCAGCCCTCCAATAGAGACAGAGGGTGAGGGTGAGTGAAGGCATGGGGGGGGCGAGAGAGGGCTTTGGCGACCCCTGTGAAATGGCCGTTCGACCCCCAAAGGGGTTGCGACCCCCAGGTTGGGAACCGCTGGCCTAGTGGAAGATCAGAGAGGTTCATGAGGAACCTAGCAGGCAGCTTTGTCTCCCCAAAAGTAGAGAAGGGACCCAGAGGGTCAGCAGCCCCACTGGACCTCCTTCTCACTAACGCTCCTCGGCTGCATTAACAGAGGGACGGAATCAGGATCACATGAAGCGTTAATATCAATTTATATTAGGCCACACTGGGAATATTGTGTCCAGTTTTGGTCACCACGATATAACAAAGATGTGGAGACTCCAGAAAGAACACAGAGAAGAGCAACAAAGAGGATTAGGGGACTGGAGGCTAAAACATTGGATGAAACATAAAACATAGGTAGCTGAAACTTAGACTGCAGGAACTGGGCCTGGCTAGTCTAGTGAAGAGAAGGACCGGGGAGACATGATAGCAGCCTTCCAGTATTTGAGGGGCTTCCACAAAGAAGAGGGGAGTCCACCTATTCTCCAAAGCACTTAAAGGCAGGACAAAAAGCAACGGATGGAAATTCATCAAGGAGGGATCCAACCTGGGCCTCAGGAGAAATTTCCTAACAGCGAGAACAATTAACCAGTGGAACTGCTTGCCTCCAGAAGTTGCGGGTGCTCCATCACAGGAGGCACTCTTAAAAGAAGAGACGAGACAACCATTTGTTCAGAGTGGACTAGGGTTTCCTGACTGAGCAGGGGGTTGGACTAGAAGACCTCTACGGTCCCTTCCAACTCTGTTATTCTGTTATATTTTTGCATGGCAGATTCTGGATGCTTCACACTTGGGGTGTCTCCGGTGGGCCCTGAAGTCAAATCTTGGGAAACACCTGGAGGCTCCTAACCAGTTTAATCCAAAGCCTTTGGGCCACAATCCTCCCTTAGAGACTCTTCCATTTCCTCTCTTTCACTCCCTCCTTTCAGTGCCAGGGAAAAACGGCCTTCTCCCGCTCACCCTCCAACCTGCCTAACTCTATTTTACATTGGTTATTAAGTCCAATGTCTTCGCCATTCTTTACGTCTGTTTGCAAGCAGGCTTTTCAGAATGGGAATGAGCTAATCTGATTATTTAACTTGTTTCGATGAGTGTGCCAGAAGGCCTTGAAGGGATTTTGGAAGATGAAAGCCACGCTTTCTATGAAGCTCCTTCTTTGGACTCTTCCTACAGAAGGAGACGCTCTTCTCTCTCTCTCCAACCAGGGCTTTTGGATCAGCCGGAGGGAATGCTCGGGATCAGCAGCGGGGAGTCTCTTGCTAACCATGGTTGATCTTGGAAACTATGCAAGGCCAGTCTGGGCTAGTCCTGGGATGAAGGGATGCGAAAATCCCAGCGTCTCTCTCCCCTCCTTCCCTCTTTTTTCCCTCCCTCCCTCCCTCTCTACCTACCATCTATCTGTCTCTCTGATCTCTCCCTCCCTCTCTTATCTATGTCTGTCTGTCTGTCTGCCTGCCTGCCTGCCTGCCTGCCTGCCTATCTATCTATCTATCTATCTATCTATCTATCTATCTATTTATCTATCTATCTAACTATCATCTCTATCTCTATCTATTTATCTATCTATTTATCTATCTATCATCTATATCTATCTATCATCTATATCTAGCTAGCTAGCTAGCTAGCTAGCTAGCTATCATCTATATCTATCTACCATCTCTATCTGTCTGTCTGTCTGTCTATCATCTCTATCTATCTATCATCTCTATCTATCTATCTATCATCTATATCTATCTATCTATCTATCATCTATATCTATCATCTCTGTCTGTCTGTCTGTCTGTGTATCTATCTATCTATCTATCTATCTATCATCTCTATCTATCTGTCGATCTATCTATCTATTTATCTATCTATTTATCAATCTATCGTCTATATCTAACTATCTATCATCTATATCTAGCCAGCTAGCTAGCTAGCTAGCTATCATCTTTATCTATCTATCATCTCTATCTGTCTGTCTGTCTGTGTATCTATCTATCTATCATCTCTATCTATCTATCATCTCTATCTATCTATCTATCTATCTATCTATCTATCTATCTATCTATCTATCTATATCTATCATCTATATCTATCTGTGCGTCCATCCAAACAGGCATATACACGAAAATATTTTTAAAAAACTTAAAAACAATAAAAAAACTTTATAAAGAAGGAATATTAGGCAAAGAATCACTTTTTGCAGTGCTGTTGTAACTTCGAATGGTCACTAAATGAACCGTTATAGGTCAAGGACTCCTTTCTTCAATGTGCTTCAACTGATGGAGAAAAGGACCAGAGAACTCCTCTAACCAGGTTGTTTGATGATAGTTACGTCCCTTCAAGTTGCTGTCAATGTTTAGCCACCCCATGGATAGACTTTCTCTGGGGAGACCCCTCCCCATCCCCCTCCTTCAGGTCCTCTGAACAGCGTCCTCCCCATTAGAATTTGCTTAAACCAAGATGTCAAAAACTCCATTGCACGGAATCCTGGTCTGGTGTTTGTCTTGAGCTGATTCCAAGGCTGAAAAATTCCATTCAGCCAATTTTGGGGGTCTGGGAGAGAAGCCCCCCTGCAATGTAGGCCTCCTTGGGGGGCTGAAACGGAGGGGGAAGGGAGTCCTGCCCTTGTTTTTCCTGCAGACTCTCCCAAAGGGACTTTACCTACACTGAAGGTCTCACTTAGTCTACAGTTTAGGCTCGTCTTATCTGAAGGGCTTGAAAGTGAAACCAAAGTGAGAAGGAGACGAAGTTTTAGAAGCTAATTCCAAACTCAAATCTCACAGGAATCAACCAACTATGGAAGGAAGAAGGGGAACCTCTTGTAGAAACCAAATATGGGGTCAGTCAAAAAGGGGACTCAGAGGCCTATAATGCTCAAAGTACGAGGAAGAAACGGGGTGAAGATGGAGCCCAAAAGCAGGTGTGACATTGTTGCAATCACCGAAAGTTTGTGGGTTAGGGTTAGGGTTAACCCTAATCCACGACTGGAAAGTGCAACTGAAGAGGTTTAATTTAAGTTTAACTTTATTGTCATTGTACGTGTATACACAGTACACCCATACAACGAAATTCACTTAACACCAAAGACCAGGTCCAACACATATAACAATCCCCAGACACACTCCCACCCACCACAATTCTCCACCCCTAAACCACCCAAACATCCACACATCAGACCAAGTAATGCTGTCCAACAGTTCACTGATGGTGGCCCTTTAAGTTCATGGTTGAGCGCAATTATATCTCTGGGATAAAAACTATTCAGAAAACGTGTGGTCCCAGTTTTAATTGTCCTGTATCTTCTGCCAGAAGGCAACAGTCCAAAAAGATTGTAAGTAGGATGGGAAGAGTCTCTGAGAATGTGATGCAACTTTCTCAAACAGGGAGATTCGAAGATGTCGTCCAGGGCTGGTAGCTGGAGTCCAATGATATTCTGGGAAGTTTTAATGATTCTCTGTAGAGCTTTTTTGTCCGCTACAGAGCTGCTCCCATACCATGCACGAATGCCGTATGTCAGGACGCTCTCAATGGTGCTGCGATAGTAGGACAGAAGTACATGCTGAGATAGATTGATCTTCCTGATCATTCTCAGGAAGTACAGCCTCTTCTGTGCCTTCTTCACAAGCATGTTGACATTTATAGTCCATGAGAGGTCCTCTGAGATATAAATGCCCAGAAATGTAAAATTACCAACCCTCTCCACCTCCTCACCATTTATGTACAATGGTAAATGTACATAATGTGGAGGAAATAGGCAGCTGCTGTGCAAAGGAAGAGGGAGACACGGAAACAAACGTGTAGTTTTATATCCACATAAACGTATTTAAGATTCGCAGCAGAGAAGACAGTCAGGAAGATCCTGAGGTAAATCTCAAACGGCGCCCAGAAGGAAAAGGCGGGAAAACAGGGACACGCCCCCTTTCCACCCGCAGCAACCAATCAGAGCACAGACTTTTTTTGTTCCTTTTCCCCTTTTACCTCAGACGTCCTTTTTCCCTCCCTTTCTCCTTCCCCTAATTTCCTATTTCTGTTTTTCTTTCTATTTTATATATTAAATAAATAAATAAGAAGCAGACCGAATGAAAGAGGTGGAGGTGGAGTTGCACTATATAGAAGAAATAACCAAACCGCACTAGAAACGCAACAGAAAAAGGAGGAAAACCCCCTTCAATGCATTTCAGATAATATAAAAGGGGGAAAAGAAGGACAGAGCCTTTGGGGTATATTAGAAGCCACCCAACCCAACGTCAAATGGTCACTAGATGAACTGTTGTAAGTCAAAGACTACTTTCTTCAATCTGCTTCAACTGATGGAGAAAGGACCAGAGAACTCTGATAATCTGGTTGTTTTATGATGGTTTCGTGCCTTCGAGTTGGTGTTGATGTTTAGCCACCCATGGATAGACTTTCTCTGGGGAGACCCCTCCCCCTCCCCCTCCTCCAGGTCTTCTGAACAGTGTCCTCCCCCCATTACTGCAACTGAGTCCCTCCCCCTCCATGCTGGTCCCCTTTTCCTCTCTTCCCTCCCATCCTTCCTCCATCAGAGCCTCCCCAGAGAGCAGGGAGGGTCTCCCCACAAAGGGTTCCAGGGGGGAGAATTTGGGTCCTTTGAGTGACATTTCTCCAACCCTCCATTGGTTTGTTTCCTG
>WNWU01020703.1:0-10887 GCA_012654045.1 Ptyas mucosa
TCTTCTTCTTCTTCTTCTTCTTCTTCTTCTTCTTCTTCTTCTTCTTCGCCCACCTTTTCCTCCTCCTCTTCCTCTTCCTCTTCCTTCTTCCTTTTCCTCTCCTTCTTCTCTGACTCCTCCTCCTCTCCTAACCCCCACTCCCTTCTAACACTGATAATGTTACCTAGTTGGGCAATGTGATGTCTGTAAAAAAACCACAAGCTCAGAGAGCCTACCAAGGAGTCCACAGTCCTCCTCCTCCTCCTTCTCTTTGCAAACGCCACTCCCTTCTAGCACTGATGATGTTACCTACTTGGGTCACGGGACGTCTGCAAGAAAACCGCCAAGCTCCCAGAACACCGAGGACTCCACAGTTCAACCCCTGAGCTACTACAAATATTCTCCTTTATCAGGGTGAGGGTGATTTGATGGACAGCTTGGCCTCAGATCACAGCATCCCGAAAACCACCAGTGTACGATTTTGTCCTCTTTTTCAACCCCCGCAATGTCAGCAATTCAAGGTTTCTTTTCGTGGGTGGCCTGAGGTGGGAGAACCCGAAACACAAGATCCTTTTCAAGCCTCAGTTCAAATAACTCATTAAATTCTAATACAGTAAAAGGAATTTTAATGCCGTCAAAATAAGCATCGCCAGGCTTCTCGGGAAACCCAGAGGGTTTTCCAAGCACGAGAAGGCAAGATATAGTTGCAATAGAGTCGCCTTTTAGATATTTATGCCTTGCTCCCTGGGTAGAAAAGGGCTTGCAACTTTACAACTCAAAGGTTTTGGTTGGAAAGCTTGATCCCGATACCGCCTGGGATATCCTTTGCATCGTCTGATTTCCTTCTTAATGACGGCTCAACTCCTCCTAACGACGTCCCCAGAATAACAGAATGACATGAGGTGGAGGGGACCTTGGAAGATCTTCTAGTCCAGTGTTTCTCAACCTTGGAAGCTTGAAGATGGGTGGACTTCAACTCCCAGAATCCCCCAGCCAGCAGCACCAGGAAGCATAGTAATCTTTTAGCTTTTTGATTGTCTCTTTTGAATGGTGTGTAAATGTGGTCCATCTCTATGTGCCTGTTGATGGCCGTTTTGTCTGAGTGCTGCTGGCTGGGGGATTCTGGGACTTGAAGTCCACCCATCTTCAAGCTACCAAGATTGAGAAACACTGTGTTAATCTCTGCTCTTGTGGGTATTTTATTTCTGGCCAGGAAGTGTAGTGATCTTTTAGCTTTTTTATTGTCTCTTTTGAATGGTGTGTAAATGTGGTCCATCTCTATGTGCCCATTGATGGCCGTTTTGTCTGAGTGCCGCTGGCTGGGGGATTCTGGGAGTTGAAGTCCACCCATCTTCAAGCTTCCAAGGTTGAGAAACACTGTGTTAATCTCTGCTCTTGTGGGTATTTTATTTCTGGCCAGGAAGTGTAGTGATCTTTTAGCTTTTTGATTGTCTTTTTTGAATGGTGTGTAAATGTGGTCCATCTCTATGTGCCTGTTGATGGCCGTTTTGTCTGAGTGCTGCTGGCTGGGGGATTCTGGGAGTTGGAGTCCACCCATCTTCAAGCTTCCAAGGTTGAGAAACACTGTGTTAATCTCGGCTCCTGTGGGTATTTTATTTCTGGCCTAGGAAGTGTCGTGATCTTTTAGCTTTTTGATTGTCTCTTTTGAATGGTGTGTAAATGTGGTCCAACTCTATGTGCCTGTTGATGGCCATTTTCTCTGAGTGCCGCTGGCTGGGGGATTCTGGGAGTTGGAGTCCACCCATCTTCAAGCTTCCAAGGTTGAGAAACACTGTTCTAGTCGAACCCCAGACTCAAATAGGTCGCAAAAGGGGATGATCCAGGGGTGAAATCTACTTAGCTTCCCAACCGGTTCGGAAGTGCACGTGGGGACGCTCTGCGCATGCGTAAACTCTTCTGTGCATGCACAGAGGGTAAAAAACAAGTTACTTCCTGGTTACATCCAGGAAATAACAATGACCCAGGAGGGTGGGCAGAGCCTCGCACCGATTCAGCTGAACCAGGAGCAGAGAGGAGGAAGAGGAGGACGAGGAGGAGGAAGAGGAGGAGGAAAAAAAGACTGTGGGATCCTTGGAGCTCTCTGAGCTTGGTGCTTTTCTTGCAGACGTTTCATTACCCAAACTAGGTAACATTATCAGTGCTAGAAGGGAGTGTGGTTTGCAGAGAGGAGGAATAGGAGGAGGAGGAGGAGAACTGTGGGATCCTTGGTGGCCTCTCAACTTAGTTCTTTTCTTGCAGACGTTTCATTACCTGGCTAGGTAACATCATCAGTGCTAGAAGGGAGTGTGGTGTGCAGGGAGGAGGAGGAAGGGGACTAAGGGGTCCTTGGTGCCCTCTGAGCTTGGTGACTTTCTTGGAGATGTTTCACGACCCAACTAAGGAATAAATTCAGTGCTGGGAGGGAGGGAGGGAGGGAGGGAGGATGACCACGATGATGATGATGATGATTGTGGGGTCCTTAGTGCTCTCTGAGGTTGGTGCTTTCCTTGCAGTTATTTCATGACTCAAACTAGGGAGCATCGTCAGTGCTAGAAGGGAGTGAGGTTTGCTCTGTTTATATATTGAGTAGCTTGCCCTGTTTGTGTTGATCAGGGTGTGATTTTCTCCTCGGTAGTTCCTGGATTGGGGAAAACGACTTAATTAGGGAACTACCTAATTAGAAACTGCTGAATTATTTAGTCCAAAGTCAGGTTTGAGGGAGACGATTCCCTGGTCGGTATTCTCAGCTCACTGCCTTTCCTGGCAGAGTCCCTGATGGTCTCTGAGCTTGGTTGTTTTCTTGCGGACGTTTCATGACCCCACTAGGGAACATCGTCAGGTGTAGTCAGTGGTGGGATTCAGCCAGTTCGCACCTATTCGGGAGAACCGGTTGTTCACTTTCTAAGCAGTTCGGAGAACCGGTTGTTGGAAGAAATGTTATTTTGTTTTTTTTTTCCACTTTGCAGGGCTAATCCTGTAAGGAACTGAAACATTCTGGTGTTGTTTCTAGCCTAATCTTTATTGCCCTGCTTACAGAAACTGCCTCTCCGGTTAACCCTTGTAACATTGTAACAGCTAAGGCGAAGCACCATTGACATGAGTGACGTTGAGTAGACCACACCTACATGGTCACATGACCACCGAGCCACGCCTACCCAGCTGGTCATTAGGGCAGAGAACCGGTTGTTAAATTATTTGAATTCCACCACTGGGTGTAGTAACTGCGGATTACTAGGAAACATCCGCAAGAAAACCACCCGAATCCGAGAGCCGTGAAGACCCCGCCGTTCAACCCTGAGCAGCGAATATTCTCTTCCGTTGGTATCACACAGCCTTGTTTTTATTACCCTTTTTTTCTCTCTGGCCGTTTAAACTGCTTGTTGTTGTGATCCAGTTCACCTTGGGATCGAAATTTGTTCCAGAGGCTCTAAAGGGAGCCAAGATCCCTTTAATTTCCTTTGAAATTGAGACTGTCGGCTCTTTTTTTTTGTTTTTTGCATTCGGCGTGCAATAAACTGTTGAAATCAAAGTCAGTCCCATATATGAATATTTCCCTCTAAATATTCCCTCTCTGGAATTCCGAGGCTCGTGTTTGACAATCAACTTCCTTCTCTTTCTTGTCTATGGAGATACTCCTTCGTCCAGGTCGTGCTTGTCCCAAAGGTGCTTTTATTTCAAGAGGCAATTGGACTTCCTGTTTTTTCCTTTGAAGACGTTTCGCTTCTCATCCAAGAAGCTTCTTCGGTTCTGACTGGATGGTGGGGAATGGAAGGATTGATCCTCCTTGCAGAAAGCATCCTTTTTAGATTGTCGTCGAGGCCACTTGGAGGTTTATCTGTATCCTCAGGATCACCTGAGTGGTGCAAATTTATTGTATTTATTTATTTATTGGTTTGATTTATTCTCCGGAGACTCAGGGCGACTTACAATGCATTAAGCAATAGCCTTCATACTTTTTGTATATACCTGCTTAGTAGGGCTTTCGGCCCCCCCAAGCGGTGTTCTTTTTTATACAATGTCAGCTTATTGCCCCCACAATCTGGGTCTTCATTTTACCCACCTCGGAAGGATGGAAGGCTGAGTCAACCTTGAGCCTGGTGAGATTCGAACTTGCAGTTATTGCAGACAGCTTGCAGCTAAGTGCTATTTAACAGCGCTTTAGTCCGCTGCTCCACCAAGGCTCATGAGTGTGGAGCCTTCTTGGAGCTGCTAAAAGGACTTCGTTGTAGACTGGAGATAGATGACGTTGAATCCCTCCCCTTCTGCTAAGAGGGGGCTGTTCAATTTTGACCTAGATGGCCTCTTTGACCTCTCTTTCTAACCAGCGGTCCTCTCTGTCCAAAATGTGGAGTTTGCTGTCTTCAAAAGAACGGCCTTTGTCTTTCAAATGCAGGTGGACTGCTAAATCTAGTCCCGATGTGTTTGTTCTCCTATGTCGTGTCACACATCTGTGAAGTGGCTGTTTTGTTTCCCCCAATATACAGATCTCCACATGGCTCCCTTGCATTGTACATTCTGCATTCTCTTTCTTGTCTTTCCAGCAATTTCTTTCTCTCTCTTTTTTTTTTAAATCCCATCTTCCCTCTCTCCTCGCTGCCTCCTCTCTTTTTTCAACAAATGGTCCAGCTGCAGTAAAATATGTCGCCTGGTTAAGACAACCGGCGAAACCCTTGGGTTAACAAAGCTTAATCAGATGCCACGCTTGAATAACGCCGCAATATAGCTTAAGGTTCACACAACTCTCTGCGGTATGCTAGCATGGCGAACCACAAGCGATCCTTGTCTGATTTTAGCTTAATCTGACATTTTGGGTGGACTCATCTATTGTGTTCAACGTCCGCGGGAAAACATTGGGAAGAAAAGAGGAAGGGAGCTGTGACCAGTTCGAAAACATTTACTAGAGGAGTCATTCACTCTGGTGCGAAGGGGAGTCCTCGACTTACGAGCGCAATTGAGCCCCCGGAATTTCCCGTGGCTGAGCCACACAGTTGCCAAGTGACTTTTGCCCCATTTTACGACCTTCCTTGCCGCAGTTGTTAAGTGAGTCATGTAGTTGTCTTCCTCTTCCTTCTTTCTCTTCCTCCATCCTCCTTCCCTTCTCCTTCTTCCTTCCTCCTATCTCCTACTTCATCTTCTTCTTCTTCTCCTTCCACCTTCCTCCATCCTCCTCCTTCTTCTGCTACCTCCTTCCTCCTTTCCTTCCTCCTTCCTCTTTTCTTTCTCCTCCCTCCTTCCTTCTTCCTCCTTTCCTTCTCCTTCCTCCCTCCTCCCTCTTTTCTTTCTCCCTTCCTCCTTCCTCCTTTCCCTCTCCTTTTTCTTTTCCTTCTCCTTCCTCCCTCTTTTCTTTCTCCCTTCCTCCTTCCTCCTTTCCCTCTCCTTTTTCTTTTCCTTCTCCTTCCTCCTTCTTTTCTTTCTTCCTTTCACCTTTCCTGCTCCTTCCCCCTTCCTCCTTTCCTTCTCCCCCTTCCTCTTTTCTTTTTCCTCCCTCCTTCCTTCTTCCTCCTTTCCTTCTCCTTCCTCCCTCCTCCCTCTTTTCTTTCTCCCTTCCTTCCTTTCCTGCTCCTTCCTTCTTCCTCCTTTCCTTCTCCTTTTTCTTTTTCTTTTCCTTCTCCTTCCTCCTTCTTTTTTTCTTTCTCCTCCTTCCTTCCTCCTTCCTCCTGCTCCTTCTCGTGTCCTCAGTCCCAGTTCAAGTTCCTACCAGGCCCTGTCCTAGTTACAGATGCCCAACTGCCAAGGAAAACCATAATTCAAGTCAACCCAAACCCTTTCTAAGCTCTTTGGTCCAGAGAGGGGCTCTGCAAGGCCGCCAGTAAAACCATTAGAAAATAAACCCACCGGAGCCCAAAGGGCTTCGTGCAAAGAGCCATCCAGAGACCATAACCGTAATTCCTGCTGATGGCAGATAGTTGAATGCGTTCTTTCAATAACAGGAAAGGGAGAAGCCAGTTTCTTTCTTTCAATAACACGAAGCAGCTCCAGAAGGAAAGACTGGCCCATAAATCAAGAGGTCAATGGTCCCCCTTTTTTTAAAAAAAAGGGCTCTGCAAACCTCATTTCCCCAAGGAGACATTCAAACATATTCGGGACTTCGTCCAACACAACCATAATTAATTTAGCAGAATTCTGGGGAAACAACGTCAGTCCCCCAGAAAACCGTGTGTCCCCAAAACAGCGTTGGAGAAAACAAAACTGTTTTCCATCGAATGGGTTTCTTTGCACGTGTGGGTTTTGTGAGAAGGCGTGTGTTTGTTGTGTGAGAAGGCAAAGGGAAGAAGAGGAACGAAACTTCAGATAACTTGAGCCCGTTATGGGTAAGCAGGAGATCTGAATACGCAGGAGAGACGGCTGGGTCAACTTTTCTCAACCTCATCAATTTTAAGACATGATAGCAGCCTTCCAATATCTCAGGGGCTGCCCCAAAGAAGAGGAAGTCAAGCTATTCTCCAAAGCGCCAGACGGCAGGACCGGAAGCAATGGAGGGAAACTCATCCAGGAGAGAAGCAACCTAACTTCTCATGCAAATTCCTTAAAACATAGAATAAAAGAGTTAGAGGTTTTCTAATCCAACCCGCTGCCCAAGCAGGAAACCCTACACCAAGAGGTTGTCCAATCTCTTCTTTAAAAACCTCCAGTGATGGAGCACCCACAACTTCCGGTGGCAAGCAGTTCCATTGGTTAATCGTCCTCACTGTTAGGAAATTTCGCCTTAATTCCAGGTTGCTTCTCTTCTTGGTTAATTCCCACCCGTTGCTTCTTGTCCTGCCTTCTGGTGGTTTGGAGAATAGTTTGATTCCCTCTTCTTTGGGGCAGCCCCTCAGATATCGGAAGACTGCTATCATGTCCCTACTAGTCCTTCTCTTCTGAACCTTTACAGAATAACAGAGTTGGAGGTCTTCTAGTCCAACCCCCTGCTCAAGCAGGAAACCCTACACCACTTCAGACAAACGCTTGTCCAATCTCTTCTTAAAAACACTCCAAGTTGTGAATGTTGGAGCATTCACAACTTCTGGTGGGAAGCTGTTCCATTGGTTAATCGTTCTCACTGTTGGGACATTCCTTCTTAGTTCTTCTCTTCTAGATTAGTTTCCATCCGTTGCTTCTTGTTCTTCCTTCACCGTGACTTTCTCTTCCCGCTGCCATAATTGAGCGTGTTAATTTTAAAGTACTTGGGGAGGCTCTCTGGCTGAAACCTAGAATATAAAAACACATTAAAAATGAATAAATATAAAACAGGCCGCAGGGACTCGTTTTGCAAAATTCCAGGAGGTGGGTAGTGAAGTCATGCAGAGCAGGGCCCTGGTCTCCGTTAAATGAGACGAAGAGAAGCTGTAGAAGCGTTTTCGAAAGAAATGACATTCTTCCAAGGGAGAAATCCTTCCAGACCTCAAATCTTTGGCCGGCGTGCGAGAAAGAAAAATAAAACAAACGAAGTCACAATCATGCGGAGAAGGCTTACATTTTCCAGGCTGCTTTGAAATGTTTGAGAAACCGAAGGCAGCTTTTTTTTTTTTTAAGCAAATGGATTTTTAAACATCCGACGTTAATCATTCGGCCGTAAAAACGGATTAAGGAAAAAGGGCCAGATTTGAGCTCGGTTTGATAGGGCCTCCAGATCAGGCTAAAGAAGCAAACGTCCAAGGTGCAGCAGGCGTGATCGGTGGAGATGTTTTCCTGGTCGTGAAGAACAGAAGAAAATTCTGCTGGGATTTTCGAAAAGCATCCAGGAGCCGCAGAAATCAACGGTGATGCTTGAAAACTTCGTTTTACAAACTGCATGAAATCTGCATGAAAGATAGTCTTCCTTGGTGGGTTGCCTCTGATGGGACTGCCATCTGTCAGTCAGGTCTTTGATGGGCCGCTCCTCCGTGTCAGTCATATCATTTTAAAGTCATTGAATCTGATGGCCATCACCCTTAGACTCATGGAGTCATAGAATGAAGTAATCGTAGAATCGTCTACAATCATAAAGTGATAGAATCGTAGAAATGTACATGGAATCATAGAAGAGTCATAGAATCATGGAGCCACAGAATTATAGAGCCACAAAATCATAGTCATAGTCCTAGAAAGAATCATAGAGTCACAGGATCATAGAGTCACAGAATCATAGTCATAGAATTATAGAGCCACAAGATCATAGTCATCGTCAAAGAAAGAATCATAGAGTCACAGGGTCACAGAGTTACAGAATCATAGTCACAGAATCAGAATCATAGAGCCACAGAATTACAGAACTACAGAATCATAGAATGAGAATTATAGAATCATGGAGTCACAGAATAATAGAGTCATAGAATCATAGTCACAGAATCAGAATCAGAGAGCCACAGAATCAGAGACCCACAGAATCATAGAGCCACGGTATCATAGAGTCCAATAGCCACCATAGATTGGTGGATTGTAATCTGGATTCCCAGGAGGGAGGTATTGAATTCCAAAGGACCAAGAGAAAACAAAGTTTAGATAATTTGTTGGGAGGAAGAGAATTAAGTAGGCTCTTCTTAGAAGAATAGAATAATAACAGAATAACAGAATTGCGGGAGAGAGGGAGGGACCAGAGGTGGTATTCAGCCAGTTCGCACTGGTTCAGACAAACCGGTAGCAGTGATCATGGGTGGGCCGCCCCACCGCCCCACCCACCCACCTGCCTTGGCTCCAAGTCGTGCTATTTAGGCACGTTTTCGAGGCCAGGCACATGCTCACATGCACGGAAAGCCGGGGGCATGCATGGACAGCGTATGCGCAGCGAACCAGTGGTAAAGATAAGTGAAACCCACCCCTGGGGGGAGGGGGTGTGACCTTGGAGGTCTTCTAACCCAACCCTTTATTCAAACAGGGGACCCGATGACAATCCAGGCAAACGACTGTCCAATCGTTCCTTGAAAACCACCAGTGACGAAGCACCCACGACTCTAGGAAGCCAGTTCAAACATTTTAGCAAGGGGGTCTCTGCCCGGTTGCTGGGTGGGCGTGGCCATGGTGGGCGTGGCCTAGTCGGCCTCCTGCACCACCGGGGGTGTGTTTTTGCCCTCCCCGGGCTCCGGAGGCTTTTCTTGAGTCTCCGGGAGGGTGAAAACGGCCTCCCCAGGCTCTGGAGGCTGGAAACAGGCTCATTTCTGGCCTTCCCGAGCTTCTGGGAGGCCTGTTTTTTGCCCTCCCCGAGCCTCCGTGCGCGCCCTGCACTTACCTGCATCCAAAACGGGCCTTGTGGGGACTCCTGGGTGAGTAGAGCCAACCAGGAGTAGGATTTGGGGGGGGGGTCTCCGAATTGCACAGAATCTTAGCTAGAGGTTCTCCCAAACCGCTACGAACCCCCAACAGCCCACCTCTGGTTCCAGGAGGCTGGGATTCCCCAAACCCTCCTGGGAGGGGGGGAGGGTTTTTTTTTCCAGAAAACCAAATTTATCTGCCAGCCTTCTGCTGAGAAAGATAATACAATATTAAAATCCCATCAACAGCCGTGAGATGAGGCGGCAGCAGCAAATGCATCCATTTCAATTTTTAATGCGGTAAATATTGCCATAAACGTAACTCCTACCAACAAAAGCTCTTTTGGGGGTGGGGGGGGTCTTCCGAGGTTTTAAAGGGGGGGGAGGGGTCCTGAGAGAAAGAAGGTTAAGAGAAAGAAGGTTAAATGTACAGGTAGTCCTTGATTTACCACCACAACTGAGTTCAACATCTGGAACGATCTCCCCCCAGAGATACGAGTGATCCCAGACCTCCAGACTTTTCGTCGGAACTTTAAAACTTACTTCTTTCCGTTAGCCAGGCTGGCCTGACACCATGTGGGTTTTAACGTTTGATACTGATTTTAAATTGAAATGTTTTATTTTATTTTATTTATTTTATTTTTATTTTTATTTGATTTATATGCCGCCCTTCTCCGGAGACTCAGGGCGGCTTACAGTGCGTTAAGAAATAGCCTTCCTACTTTTGTATATTTACACAAAGTCAGCTTATTGCCCCCACAATCTGGGTCCTCATTTCACCTACCTTAGAAAGGATGGAAGGCTCAGTCAACCTTGAGCCTGGTGGGATTCGAACTTGCAGTAATTGCAAGCAGCAGATGTTAATAGATGTTAATAACAGGGTGCTTTAAACCACTGTACTACAGGCTCTGTAGTTTTAAATTATGGGCCACATTTTATAAATTATTTTTAAATTATTTTAACTTTTGTATACAATTGTTTTTAGTTGGCTGTTCACCGCCCTGAGTCCAGAAGGAGAAGGGCGGTATAAAAATTCAATAAATAAATAAATAAATAATAAATAAATAAACATTGCTATGGCTAAGCAAGGCGGTTGTTAAGTAAGTGTTGCCCCATTTTATGACCTTTCTTGCCACCGTCGTTAAGTGAATCCCTGCCGTTGTTAAGTTAGCCACATGGTTGTTGTCAGAAGGTCGCAGAAGGAGATCACTGCGGCCGCCACAAATACAAGTCAGTTGCCGAGTCTCTGGATTTTGATCATGTGACGGTGTGGGGGGGGTGCCACAACAGTTGTAAGTGTGAAAAATTGATATAAGTCGCTTGTTTCAGTGCTGGGGTAACTTAGAACGGTCACTAAACAAAGTGTTGTAAGTCAAGGACTTGTCTGTAAGGGCAGACCTGGCCAATAGATGAGGCCTGTCCTTTAATGTATACTACAAAAAGAGGAGAATTATAAAGGAAAAGGAGGGAGGGAAGGAAGGAAGGAAGGCTGTATTGGAAGGAAGGAGGGAGCAAGGGAAGGAAGGAAGGAAGGAGATAGAGGGAGGAAGCAGGGGCAGGAGGGAAGGGAAGAGGGAGGGAGGGAGGGAAGGAAGGTAGGAAACAGAGAGGAAGGAAGCAGGGAGGGAGGGAAGAAAGGAAGGAAGGAAGGCTGTATTGGAAGGAAGGAGTGAGCGAGGGAAGGAAGGAAGGAAACAGA
>WNWU01020705.1:0-11130 GCA_012654045.1 Ptyas mucosa
TCTTCTTCTTCTTCTTCTTCTTCTTCTTCTTCTTCTTCTTCTTCTTCGCCCACCTTTTCCTCCTCCTCTTCCTCTTCCTCTTCCTTCTTCCTTTTCCCCTCCTTCTTTTCCATCTCCACCTCCTCCTCTTCCTCCTCCTCCTCCCTTTTCCTCTCCTTCTTCTCTGACTCCTCCTCCTCTCCTAACCCCCACTCCCTTCTGATAATGTTACCTAGTTGGGCAATGTGATGTCTGTAAAAAAACCACAAGCTCAGAGAGCCTACCAAGGAGTCCACAGACCTCCTCCTCCTCCTTCTCTTTGCAAACGCCACTCCCTTCTAGCACTGATGATGTTACCTACTTGGGTCGCGGGACGTCTGCAAGAAAACCGCCAAGCTCCCAGAACACCAAGGACTCCACAGTTCAACCCCTGAGCTACTACAAATATTCTCCTTTATCAGGGTGAGGGTGATTTGATGGACAGCTTGGCCTCAGATCACAGCATCCCGAAAACCACCAGTGTACGATTTTGTCCTCTTTTTCAACCCCCGTAATGTCAGCAATTCAAGGTTTCTTTTCGTGGGTGGCCTGAGGTGGGAGAACCCGAAACACAAGATCCTTTTCAAGCCTCAGTTCAAATAACTCATTAAATTCTAATACAGTAAAAGGAATTTTAATGCCGTCAAAATAAGCATCGCCAGGCTTCTCGGGAAACCCAGAGGGTTTTCCAAGCACGAGAAGGCAAGATATAGTTGCAATAGAGTCGCCTTTTAGATATTTATGCCTTGCTCCCTGGGTAGAAAAGGGCTTGCAACTTTACAACTCAAAGGTTTTGGTTGGAAAGCTTGATCCCGATACCGCCTGGGATATCCTTTGCATCGTCTGATTTCCTTCTTAATGACGGCTCAACTCCTCCTAACGACGTCCCCAGAATAACAGAATGACATGAGGTGGAGGGGACCTTGGAAGATCTTCTAGTCCAGTGTTTCTCAACCTTGGAAGCTTGAAGATGGGTGGACTTCAACTCCCAGAATCCCCCAGCCAGCAGCACCAGGAAGCGTAGTAATCTTTTAGCTTTTTGATTGTCTCTTTTGAATGGTGTGTAAATGTGGTCCATCTCTATGTGCCCGTTGATGGCCATTTTGTCTGAGTGCCACTGGCTGGGGGATTCTGGGACTTGAAGTCCACCCATCTTCAAGCTACCAAGATTGAGAAACACTGTGTTAATCTCTGCTCTTGTGGGTATTTTATTTCTGGCCAGGAAGTGTAGTGATCTTTTAGCTTTTTTATTGTCTCTTTTGAATGGTGTGTAAATGTGGTCCATCTCTATGTGCCCATTGATGGCCGTTTTGTCTGAGTGCCGCTGGCTGGGGGATTCTGGGAGTTGAAGTCCACCCATCTTCAAGCTTCCAAGGTTGAGAAACACTGTGTTAATCTCTGCTCTTGTGGGTATTTTATTTCTGGCCAGGAAGTGTAGTGATCTTTTAGCTTTTTGATTGTCTTTTTTGAATGGTGTGTAAATGTGGTCCATCTCTATGTGCCTGTTGATGGCCGTTTTGTCTGAGTGCTGCTGGCTGGGGGATTCTGGGAGTTGGAGTCCACCCATCTTCAAGCTTCCAAGGTTGAGAAACACTGTGTTAATCTCGGCTCCTGTGGGTATTTTATTTCTGGCCTAGGAAGTGTCGTGATCTTTTAGCTTTTTGATTGTCTCTTTTGAATGGTGGGTAAATGTGGTCCATCTCTATGTGCCTGTTGATGGCCATTTTCTCTGAGTGCCGCTGGCTGGGGGATTCTGGGAGTTGGAGTCCACCCATCTTCAAGCTTCCAAGGTTGAGAAACACTGTTCTAGTCGAACCCCAGACTCAAATAGGTCGCAAAAGGGGATGATCCAGGGGTGAAATCTACTTAGCTTCCCAACCGGTTCGGAAGTGCACGTGGGGACGCTCTGCGCATGCGTAAACTCTTCTGTGCATGCACAGAGGGTAAAAAACAAGTTACTTCCTGGTTACATCCAGGAAATAACAATGACCCAGGAGGGTGGGTGGAGCCTCGCACCGATTCAGCCGAACCAGGAGCAGAGAGGAGGAAGAGGAGGACGAGGAGGAGGAAGAGGAGGAGGAAAAAAAGACTGTGGGATCCTTGGAGCTCTCTGAGCTTGGTGCTTTTCTTGCAGACGTTTCATTACCCAAACTAGGTAACATTATCAGTGCTAGAAGGGAGTGTGGTTTGCAGAGAGGAGGAATAGGAGGAGGAGGAGGAGAACTGTGGGATCCTTGGTGGCCTCTCAACTTAGTTCTTTTCTTGCAGACGTTTCATTACCTGGCTAGGTAACATCATCAGTGCTAGAAGGGAGTGTGGTGTGCAGGGAGGAGGAGGAAGGGGACTAAGGGGTCCTTGGTGCCCTCTGAGCTTGGTGACTTTCTTGGAGATGTTTCACGACCCAACTAAGGAATAAATTCAGTGCTGGGAGGGAGGGAGGGAGGGAGGGAGGATGACGACCACGATGATGATGATGATGATGATGATGATGATGATGATGATTGTGGGGTCCTTAGTGCTCTCTGAGGTTGGTGCTTTCCTTGCAGTTATTTCATGACTCAAACTAGGGAGCATCATCAGTGCTAGAAGGGAGTGAGTGAGGTTTGCTCTGTTTATATATTGAGTAGCTTGCCCTGTTTGTGTTGATCAGGGTGTGATTTTCTCCTCGGTAGTTCCTGGATTGGGGAAAACGACTTAATTAGGGAACTACCTAATTAGAAACTGCTGAATTATTTAGTCCAAAGTCAGGTTTGAGGGAGACGATTCCCTGGTCGGTATTCTCAGCTCACTGCCTTTCCTGGCAGAGTCCCTGATGGTCTCTGAGCTTGGTTGTTTTCTTGCGGACGTTTCATGACCCCACTAGGGAACATCATCAGGTAGTCAGTGGTGGGATTCAGCCAGTTCGCACCTATTCGGGAGAACCGGTTGTTCACTTTCTAAGCAGTTCGGAGAACCGGTTGTTGGAAGAAATGTTATTTTGTTTTTTTTTTCCACTTTGCAGGGCTAATCCTGTAAGGAAGGCAGGAAGGAAACATTCTGGTGGTGTTTCTAGCCTAATCTTTATTGCCCTGCTTACAGAAACTGCCTCTCGGGTTAACCCTTGTTACATTGTAACAGCTAAGGCGAAGCACCATTGACATGAGTGACGTTGAGTAGACCACACCTACATGGTCACATGACCACCGAGCCACGCCTACCCAGCTGGTCATTAGGGCAGAGAACCGGTTGTTAAATTATTTGAATTCCACCACTGGGTGTAGTAACTGGGTCAGGAAACATCCGCAAGAAAACCACCCGAATCCGAGAGCCGTGAAGACCCCGCCGTTCAACCCTGAGCAGCGAATATTCTCTTCCGTTGGTATCACACAGCCTTGTTTTTATTACCCTTTTTTTCTCTCTGGCCGTTTAAACTGCTTGTTGTTGTGATCCAGTTCACCTTGGGATCGAAATTTGTTCCAGAGGCTCTAAAGGGAGCCAAGATCCCTTTAATTTCCTTTGAAATTGAGACTGTCGGCTCTTTTTTTTTTGTTTTTTGCATTCGGCGTGCAATAAACTGTTGAAATCAAAGTCAGTCCCATATATGAATATTTCCCTCTAAATATTCCCTCTCTGGAATTCCGAGGCTCGTGTTTGACAATCAACTTCCTTCTCTTTCTTGTCTATGGAGATACTCCTTCGTCCAGGTCGTGCTTGTCCCAAAGGTGCTTTTATTTCAAGAGGCAATTGGACTTCCTGTTTTTTCCTTTGAAGACGTTTCGCTTCTCATCCAAGAAGCTTCTTCGGTTCTGACTGGATGGTGGGGAATGGAAGGATTGATCCTCCTTGCAGAAAGCATCCTTTTTAGATTGTCGTCGAGGCCACTTGGAGGTTTATCTGTATCCTCAGGATCACCTGAGTGGTGCAAATTTATTGTATTTATTTATTTATTGGTTTGATTTATTCTCCGGAGACTCAGGGCGACTTACAATGCATTAAGCAATAGCCTTCATACTTTTTGTATATACCTGCTTAGTAGGGCTTTCGGCCCCCCCAAGCGGTGTTCTTTTTTATACAATGTCAGCTTATTGCCCCCACAATCTGGGTCTTCATTTTACCCACCTCGGAAGGATGGAAGGCTGAGTCAACCTTGAGCCTGGTGAGATTCGAACTTGCAGTTATTGCAGACAGCTTGCAGCTAAGTGCTATTTAACAGCGCTTTAGTCCGCTGCTCCACCAAGGCTCATGAGTGTGGAGCCTTCTTGGAGCTGCTAAAAGGACTTCGTTGTAGACTGGAGATAGATGACGTTGAATCCCTCCCCTTCTGCTAAGAGGGGGCTGTTCCATTTTGACCTAGATGGCCTCTTTGACCTCTCTTTCTAACCAGCGGTCCTCTCTGTCCAAAATGTGGAGTTTGCTGTCTTCAAAAGAGTGGCCTTTGTCTTTCAAATGCAGGTGGACTGCTAAATCTAGTCCCGATGTGTTTGTTCTCCTATGTCGTGTCACGCATCTGTGAAGCGGCTGTTTTGTTTCCCCCAATATACAGATCTCCACATGGCTCCCTTGCATTGTACATTCTGCATTCTCTTTCTTGTCTTTCCAGCAATTTCTTTCTCTCTCTCTTTTTTTTTTTTAAATCCCATCTTCCCTCTCTCCTCGCTACCTCCTCTCTTTTTTCAACAAATGGTCCAGCTGCAGTAAAATATGTCGCCTGGTTAAGACAACCGGCGAAACCCTTGGGTTAACAAAGCTTAATCAGATGCCACGCTTGAATAACGCCGCAATATAGCTTAAGGTTCACACAACTCTCTGCGGTATGCTAGCATGGCGAACCACAAGCGATCCTTGTCTGATTTTAGCTTAATCTGACATTTTGGGTGGACTCATCTATTGTGTTCAACGTCCGCGGGAAAACATTGGGAAGAAAAGAGGAAGGGAGCTGTGACCAGTTCGAAAACATTTACTAGAGGAGTCAATCACTCTGGTGCGAAGGGGAGTCCTCGACTTACAACCGCAATTGAGCCCCCGGAATTTCCCGTGGCTGAGCCACACAGTTGCCAAGTGACTTTTGCCCCATTTTACGACCTTCCTTGCCGCAGTTGTTAAGTGAGTCATGTAGTTGTCTTCCTCTTCCTTCTTTCTCTTCCTCCATCCTCCTTCCCTTCTCCTTCTTCCTTCCTTCTATCTCCTACTTCATCTTCTTCTTCTTCTCCTTCCACCTTCCTCCATCCTCCTCCTTCTTCTGCTACCTCCTTCCTCCTTTCCTTCCTCCTTCCTCTTTTCTTTCTCCTCCCTCCTTCCTTCTTCCTCCTTTCCTTCTCCTTCCTCCCTCCTCCCTCTTTTCTTTCTCCCTTCCTCCTTCCTCCTTTCCCTCTCCTTTTTCTTTTCCTTCTCCTTCCTCCTTCCTTCTTCCTCCTTTCCTTCTCCTTCCTCCCTCCTCCCTCTTTTCTTTCTCCCTTCCTTCCTTTCCTGCTCCTTCCTTCTTCCTCCTTTCCTTCTCCTTTTTCTTTTCCTTCTCCTTCCACCTTCTTCCATCCTCCTCCTTCGTCTCCCTCCTCCTCCCTCCTTTCCTGCTCCTTCCTCCTTCCTCCTTTCCCTCTCCTTTTTCTTTTCCTTCTCCTTCCTCCTTCTTTTCTTTCTTCCTTTCACCTTTCCTGCTCCTTCCCCCTTCCTCCTTTCCTTCTCCCCCTTCCTCTTTTCTTTTTCCTCCCTCCTTCCTTCTTCCTCCTTTCCTTCTCCTCCCTCCCTCCTCCCTCTTTTCTTTCTCCCTTCCTTCCTTTCCTGCTCCTTCCTTCTTCCTCCTTTCCTTCTCCTTTTTCTTTTCCTTCTCCTTCCTCCTTCTTTTTTTCTTTCTCCTCCTTCCTTCCTCCTTCCTCCTGCTCCTTCTCGTGTCCTCAGTCCCAGTTCAAGTTCCTACCAGGCCCTGTCCTAGTTACAGATGCCCAACTGCCAAGGAAAACCATAATTCAAGTCAACCCAAACCCTTTCTAAGCTCTTTGGTCCAGAGAGGGGCTCTGCAAGGCCGCCAGTAAAACCATTAGAAAATAAACCCACCGGAGCCCAAAGGGCTTCGTGCAAAGAGCCATCCAGAGACCGTAACCGTAATTCCTGCCGATGGCAGATAGTTGAATGCGTTCTTTCAATAACAGGAAAGGGAGAAGCCAGTTTCTTTCTTTCAATAACACGAAGCAGCTCCAGAAGGAAAGACTGGCCCATAAATCAAGAGGTCAATGGTCCCCCTTTTTTTAAAAAAAGGGCTCTGCAAACCTCATTTCCCCAAGGAGACATTCAAACATATTCGGGACTTCGTCCAACACAACCATAATTAATTTAGCAGAATTCTGGGGAAACAACGTCAGTCCCCCAGAAAACCGTGTGTCCCCAAAACAGCGTCGGAGAAAACAAAACTGTTTTCCATCGAATGGATTTCTTTGCACGTGTGGGTTTTGTGAGAAGGCGTGTGTTTGTTGTGTGAGAAGGCAAAGGGAAGAAGAGGAACGAAACTTCAGATAACTTGAGCCCGTTATGGGTAAGCAGGAAATCTGAATACGCAGGAGAGACGGCTGGGTCAACTTTTCTCAACCTCATCAATTTTAAGACATGATAGCAGCCTTCCAATATCTCAGGGGCTGCCCCAAAGAAGAGGAAGTCAAGCTATTCTCCAAAGCGCCAGACGGCAGGACCGGAAGCAACGGAGGGAAACTCATCCAGGAGAGAAGCAATCTAACTTCTCATGCAAATTCCTTAAAACATAGAATAAAAGAGTTAGAGGTTTTCTAATCCAACCCGCTGCCCAAGCAGGAAACCCTACACCAAGAGGTTGCCCAATCTCTTCTTTAAAAACCTCCGGTGATGGAGCACCCACAACTTCCGGTGGCAAGCAGTTCCATTGGTTAATCGTCCTCACTGTTAGGAAATTTCGCCTTAATTCCAGGTTGCTTCTCTTCTTGGTTAATTCCCACCCGTTGCTTCTTGTCCTGCCTTCTGGTGGTTTGGAGAATAGTTTGATTCCCTCTTCTTTGGGGCAGCCCCTCAGATATCGGAAGACTGCTATCATGTCCTTACTAGTCCTTCTCTTCTGAACTTTTACAGAATAACAGAGTTGGAGGTCTTCTAGTCCAACCCCCTGCTCAAGCAGGAAACCCTACACCACTTCAGACAAACGCTTGTCCAATCTCTTCTTAAAAACACTCCAAGTTGTGAATGTTGGAGCATTCACAACTTCTGGTGGGAAGCTGTTCCACTGGTTAATCGTTCTCACTGTTGGGACATTCCTTCTTAGTTCTTCTCGTCTAGATTAGTTTCCATCCGTTGCTTCTTGTTCTTCCTTCACCGTGACTTTCTCTTCGCGCTGCCATAATTGAGCGTGTTAATTTTAAAGTACTTGGGGAGGCTCTCTGGCTGAAACCTAGAATATAAAAACACATTAAAAATGAATAAATATAAAACAGGCCGCAGGGACTCGTTTTGCAAAATTCCAGGAGGTGGGTAGTGAAGTCATGCAGAGCAGGGCCCTGGTCTCCGTTAAATGAGACGAAGAGAAGCTATAGAAGCGTTTTCAAAAGAAATGACATTCTTCCAAGGGAGAAATCCTTCCAGACCTCAAATCTTTGGCCGGCGTGCGAGAAAGAAAAATAAAACAAACGAAGTCACAATCATGCGGAGAAGGCTTACATTTTCCAGGCTGCTTTGAAATGTTTGAGAAACCGAAGGCAGCTTTTTTTTTTTTTTTTAAGCAAATGGATTTTTAAACATCCGACGTTAATCATTCGGCCGTAAAAACGGATTAAGGAAAAAGGGCCAGATTTGAGCTCGGTTTGATAGGGCCTCCAGATCAGGCTAAAGAAGCAAACGTCCAAGGTGCAGCAGGCGTGATCGGTGGAGATGTTTTCCTGGTCGTGAAGAACAGAAGAAAATTCTGCTGGGATTTTCGAAAAGCATCCAGGAGCCGCAGAAATCAACGGTGATGCTTGAAAACTTCGTTTTACAAACTGCATGAAATCTGCATGAAAGATAGTCTTCCTTGGTGGGTTGCCTCTGATGGGACTGCCATCTGTCAGTCAGGTCTTTGATGGGCCGCTCCTCCGTGTCAGTCATATCATTTTAAAGTCATTGAATCTGATGGCCATCACCCTTAGACTCATGGAGTCATAGAATGAAGTAATCGTAGAATCGTCTACAATCATAAAGTGATAGAATCGTAGAAATGTACATGGAATCATAGAAGAGTCATAGAATCATGGAGCCACAGAATTATAGAGCCACAAAATCATAGTCATAGTCCTAGAAAGAATCATAGAGTCACAGGATCATAGAGTCACAGAATCATAGTCATAGAATTATAGAGCCACAAGATCATAGTCATCGTCAAAGAAAGAATCATAGAGTCACAGGGTCACAGAGTTACAGAATCATAGTCACAGAATCAGAATCATAGAGCCACAGAATTACAGAACTACAGAATCATAGAATGAGAATTATAGAATCATGGAGTCACAGAATAATAGAGTCATAGAATCATAGTCACAGAATCAGAATCAGAGAGCCACAGAATCAGAGACCCACAGAATCATAGAGCCACGGTATCATAGAGTCCAATAGCCACCATAGATTGGTGGATTGTAATCTGGATTCCCAGGAGGGAGGTATTGAATTCCAAAGGACCAAGAGAAAACAAAGTTTAGATAATTTGTTGGGAGGAAGAGAATTAAGTAGGCTCTTCTTAGAAGAATAGAATAATAACAGAATAACAGAATTGCGGGAGAGAGGGAGGGACCAGAGGTGGTATTCAGCCAGTTCGCACTGGTTCAGACAAACCGGTAGCAGTGATCACGGGTGGGCCGCCCCACCGCCCCACCGCCCCACCCACCCACCTGCCTTGGCTCCAAGTCGTGCTATTTAGGCACGTTTTCGAGGCCAGGCACATGCTCACATGCACGGAAAGCCGGGGGCATGCATGGACAGCGTATGCGCAGCGAACCAGTGGTAAAGATAAGTGAAACCCACCCCTGGGGGGAGGGGGTGTGACCTTGGAGGTCTTCTAACCCAACCCTTTATTCAAACAGGGGACCCGATGACAATCCAGGCAAACGACTGTCCAATCGTTCCTTGAAAACCACCAGTGACGAAGCACCCACGACTCTAGGAAGCCAGTTCAAACATTTTAGCAAGGGGGTCTCTGCCCGGTTGCTGGGTGGGCGTGGCCATGGTGGGCGTGGCCTAGTCGGCCTCCTGCACCACCGGGGGTGTGTTTTTGCCCTCCCCGGGCTCCGGAGGCTTTTCTTGAGTCTCCGGGAGGGTGAAAACGGCCTCCCCAGGCTCTGGAGGCTGGAAACAGGCTCATTTCTGGCCTTCCCGAGCTTCTGGGAGGCCTGTTTTTTGCCCTCCCCGAGCCTCCGTGCGCGCCCTGCACTTACCTGCATCCAAAACGGGCCTTGTGGGGACTCCTGGGTGAGTAGAGCCAACCAGGAGTAGGATTTGGGGGGGGGGTCTCCGAATTGCACAGAATCTTAGCTAGAGGTTCTCCCAAACCGCTACGAACCCCCAACAGCCCACCTCTGGTTCCAGGAGGCTGGGATTCCCCAAACCCTCCTGGGAGGGGGGGAGGGTTTTTTTTTCCAGAAAACCAAATTTATCTGCCAGCCTTCTGCTGAGAAAGATAATACAATATTAAAATCCCATCAACAGCCGTGAGATGAGGCGGCAGCAGCAAATGCATCCATTTCAATTTTTAATGCGGTAAATATTGCCATAAACGTAACTCCTACCAACAAAAGCTCTTTTGGGGGTGGGGGGGGTCTTCCGAGGTTTTAAAGGGGGGGGAGGGGTCCTGAGAGAAAGAAGGTTAAGAGAAAGAAGGTTAAATGTACAGGTAGTCCTTGATTTACCACCACAACTGAGTTCAACATCTGGAACGATCTCCCCCCAGAGATACGAGTGATCCCAGACCTCCAGACTTTTCGTCGGAACTTTAAAACTTACTTCTTTCCGTTAGCCAGGCTGGCCTGACACCATGTGGGTTTTAACGTTTGATACTGATTTTAAATTGAAATGTTTTATTTTATTTTATTTATTTTATTTTTATTTTTATTTGATTTATATGCCGCCCTTCTCCGGAGACTCAGGGCGGCTTACAGTGCGTTAAGAAATAGCCTTCCTACTTTTGTATATTTACACAAAGTCAGCTTATTGCCCCCACAATCTGGGTCCTCATTTTACCCACCTTAGAAAGGATGGAAGGCTGAGTCAACCTTGAGCCTGGTGGGATTCGAACTTGCAGTAATTGCAAGCAGCAGATGTTAATAGATGTTAATAACAGGGTGCTTTAAACCACTGTACTACAGGCTCTGTAGTTTTAAATTATGGGCCACATTTTATAAATTATTTTTAAATTATTTTAACTTTTGTATACAATTGTTTTTAGTTGGCTGTTCACCGCCCTGAGTCCAGAAGGAGAAGGGCGGTATAAAAATTCAATAAATAAATAAATAAATAATAAATAAATAAACATTGCTATGGCTAAGCAAGGCGGTTGTTAAGTAAGTGTTGCCCCATTTTATGACCTTTCTTGCCACCGTCGTTAAGTGAATCCCTGCCGTTGTTAAGTTAGCCACATGGTTGTTGTCAGAAGGTCGCAGAAGGAGATCACTGCGGCCGCCACAAATACGAGTCAGTTGCCGAGTCTCTGGATTTTGATCATGTGACGGTGTGGGGGGGTGCCACAACAGTTGTAAGTGTGAAAAATTGGTATAAGTCGCTTGTTTCAGTGCTGGGGTAACTTAGAACGGTCACTAAACAAAGTGTTGTAAGTCAAGGACTTGTCTGTAAGGGCAGACCTGGCCAATAGATGAGGCCAGTCCTTTAATGTATACTACAAAAAGAGGAGAATTATAAAGGAAAAGGAGGGAGGGAAGGAAGGAAGGAAGGCTGTATTGGAAGGAAGGAGGGAGCAAGGGAAGGAAGGAAGGAAGGAGATAGAGGGAGGAAGCAGGGGCAGGAGGGAAGGGAAGAGGGAGGGAGGGAGGGAAGGAAGGTAGGAAACAGAGAGGAAGGAAGCAGGGAGGGAGGGAAGAAAGGAAGGAAGGAAGGCTGTATTGGAAGGAAGGAGTGAGCGAGGGAAGGAAGGAAGGAAACAGA
>WNWU01020718.1:0-14107 GCA_012654045.1 Ptyas mucosa
AGGAGGAGGAGGAGGAGGAGGAGGAGGAGGAGGAGGAGGAGGAGGAGGAGGAGGAGGAGGAGGAGGAGGAGAAGAAGAAGAAGAAGAAGAAGAAGAAGAAGAAGAAGAAGAAGAAGAAGAAGAAGAAGAAGAAGAAGGGCCAGTTAAAATTGAGAAACCGCACCTGGTTGAAATGCCTGTGCCAACTCATTTTATCTTGATAAAAGCTGAAGGTTTGCTCTTCTTTGGAATCTATTCTCCCAATTTTTATTTTAGTGAAGGAGTTATTGGGGAATATCACCATCTTCATGATATCCAGGCCAGTGGTGACCTCCATTCTATCATTAAAAGTCACACTTTCTTCAGCTGAGTTGTTAAAGGAAATGCCTTGAAGGAACCAGTGAAGCTGTCAGGAAAAGAAAGAATAGCTAAAATATCACATCTAACACGTAATGCGAAAATTGACACAAGCTACATTTCTCCTTGTTGATCGATTGCTACATATTTTATCTGAACCCTGTTTCATTTACTAAAATGTTCCTGATAATAAAGCCATTTAGAACAGAGAATAACAGAGTTGGATGGGACCTTGGAGGTCTTGTAATCCACCCCTCTGCTTAGGCAGGAAACCTTACACCACTTCAGACAAACAGTTATCCAACATCATCTTTAAAACTTCCAATGTTGGAGCAGTCACAACTTCTGGAGGCAAGTTGTTCCACTGATTAATTGTTCTAACTGTCAGGAAATTTCTCCTTAATTCTAAATTGCTTCTCTCCTTGATTAGTTTCCACCCATTGCTTCTTCTACACTCAGGTGCTTTGGAGAATAGCTTGACTCCCTCTTCTTTATGGCAGCCCCTGAGATATTGGAAGACTGCTATCATGTCTCCCCTAGTCCTTATTTTCATTAAACTAGACATACCCAGTTCCTGCAACCGTTCTTCTTATGTTTTAGCCTCCAGTCCCCTAAACATCTTTGTTGCTCTTCTCTGCACTCTTTCTAGAGTCTCCACATCTTTTTTTACATCGTGGCGATCAAAACTGAATGCAGTATTCCAAGTGTGGCCTTACCAAGGCATCATAAAGCGGCCATAACACTTCATGTGATCTTGATTCTATCCCTCTGTTTATGCAGCCTAGAACTGTGTTGGCTTTTTTGACAGCTGCTGCACAAGGCTGGCTCAGGGGTGAAATCTAAAAATGCTTTCAAAAGGCTCTGACGATCCCAGCTGAGTTGCCTGATTAGCAGACAACTCAGCTGGGATCGTCAGAGCTTGGATCATCAGAGCCATTTTAAAAAAAAAAAAGGCTCTGATGATCGCCCGGCTCACTTGGAAATGGGGGGCAGGGGCAGGGATTTTTGCTACCAGTTCTCCGAACTGCCCGCCGCCATCGCTACCTACTCGCCCGAACCGGGAGATTTCACTCCTGGGCTGGCTCATATTTAAATGGTTGTCCACTAGGACTCCAAGATCTCTCTCACAGTTACTACTATCCTACTACATTTCATTATGTAGAAATTACCTGTCAAGGTTGAAGATCAAGTTTGAAGGCTATTTCATTTACCAAAAATGTGGTCCTAATAATAAAGTTATTTCGTTTTGGAGAAATTATCTAGCCCCACCCCTTTTGTGTCAGAAGCACCTAAGAAGCTTCCAGGCTGAAAGAATTAGCAGGCAACATTACTGTTGGTTGAGATGTGCCCACCAGGTTTCAGAGCATTCCATCAGCCAAGGGCCCAGGGGAGGGGCGGGGGGGTAGCGGTTATTATTAACGAAGATCTAGGTCCAAGGGAGACCACTGTGCCACAGATTGCCGGATGTGAGTCCCTCCTTATGAAATGGGGTCATGGGGTTCAGTTGGGCTTGCTGCTCACGTACCTGGCTCCCTGCCACGTGGCAACAGCCCTGCCCGAGCTACTCGACGTGATAGCCACGGTGGCAGTGGATACACCCAGGCTTATGGTCATGGGTGATTTCAACTTGCCTTCCGTTGGTGAAACGTCTGAGGTGGCTCGGGAGTTCATGGCTTCCATGACGGCCATGGACCTGACCCAATTAGTTCATGGCCCCACTCATAGGGGGGGGCATACTCTGGACATGATTTTTGTCTCTGGCCAGTGGTTGAGTGATCTGGTTATAGGGGGTATAGACATAGAACCCTTGTCATGGTCTGATCACTCGCTCCTTCGCCTAGATCTCCGAACCGCTACACCCCGCCGCAGGGAGGCGGAACCAACTAGATGGGTCCGCCCCAGGCACCTGATGGATCCTGATAGGTTCCAGATGGAGCTTGGGCCGTTTCCTGAGGATCTGGCACACGACTCGGCCGAGGACCTGGTAGCTGCCTGGAATCGGGCGGCTGGTGGAGCCTTGGATCGAGTCGTGCCTTTGCGGCCTCTGACCCGGTACGGATCTCGAGCAGCTCCCTGGTTTACCGAGGAGCTGAGAGAGATGAAGCGCCAGAAAAGACGCCTAGAGAGTGGTTGGAGGGCCAGTCTCGCTGAATCTGATCGAACACTGGTAAGGTCGCATATTAAGACCTACCTAGTGGCGATAAAGGCGGCAAAGTTGAACTACTTTTCCGCATTTATTGCGTCATCAGGGAATCGTCCGGCCGCCCTGTTCAGGGTGACCCGCTCTCTGCTTCACGCGGGAGTGCGGGAGGACCCCTTGGAAGGCAGGGCGGAGGATTTCGGACAATACCTGTATGACAAAATTGCTCAGATTCGGGGGGATTTGGACTCCGACTGGGTAGATCTGGGCGGGGTGACAAGGAATAGTCTTGAGAATGTTATCTGGGAAGAGTTTGACTTTGTGACTCCTGATGATGTGGACAGGATTTTGGGGAGACTTAGTGCGGCCACATGTTTACTGGACCCGTGTCCCTCCTGGTTGGTACTGGCCTCCCGGGAGGTTACACAAGGCTGGCTCCAGGGCATTATCAACGCTTCCTTGAGTGAGGGTCACTTCCCTGCCGCCTTGAAAGAGGCGGTGGTGAGGCCCCTCCTCAAGAAGCCTTCCCTGGACCCAGCAGTATTAGCTAACTATCGTCCTGTCTCCAACCTTCGCTTTATTGCGAAGGTTGTTGAGAGTGTGGTTACGCAACAGTTTCCACAATTCCTGGAGGAAACATCTTATCTGGATCCGTTCCAGTCGGGTTTCAGGTCTGGGCACAGCACAGAGACGGCATTGGTCGCGTTGGTTGA
Organism: Ptyas mucosa; assembly: GCA_012654045.1. NCBI lineage: Eukaryota > Metazoa > Chordata > Lepidosauria > Squamata > Colubridae > Ptyas > Ptyas mucosa. Next base: position 3,190 of record WNWU01020718.1, read on the forward strand.
TGATCTCTGGAGGGCTCGGGACAGGGGATGTTCCTCTGTCCTAGCCCTATTAGATCTCTCAGCGGCTTTTGATACCATCGACCATGGTATCATGCTGCACCGGCTGGAAGAGTTGGGGGTGGGGGGCACTGTATTACAGTGGTTCTCCTCCTTTCTCTCCGACCGGTCGCAGTTTGTGTTGACAGGGGGGCAGAGGTCGACCTCGAGGCCTCTCGTTTGTGGAGTGCCGCAGGGGTCGGTCCTCTCGCCCCTTCTGTTCAACATTTATGTGAAGCCGCTGGGTGAGATCATCCGTGGCTTTGGGGTGAGATACCATCAGTACGCTGATGACACCCAGCTGTACATCTCCACCCCAGGCCACCCCAATGATGCCCTCGAAGTGATGTCCCAGTGCCTGGAAGCCGTGCGGATCTGGATGGGGAGAAACAAACTCAAGCTCAACCCGTCCAAGACGGAGTGGCTGTGGTTCCCGGCATCCCGATATAGTCAGTTGACTCCATCACTGACTATCGGGGGCGAGTCTTTAGCCCCCGCAGAAAGGGCTCGCAATCTGGGAGTCCTCCTGGATAGGCAGCTGTCCTTGGAGGAACATCTGACAGCTGTAGCCAGGGGGACCTTTTGTCAGGTTCGCCTGATTTGCCAGTTGCGGCCCTTTCTTGATCGGGATTCCCTGTGCACAGTCACTCACGCCCTTGTCACTTCCCGCCTAGACTACTGTAATGCTCTCTACATGGGGCTCCCCTTGAAGAGCACCCGGAGGCTCCAACTGGTCCAAAATGCGGCCGCGCGGGTAGTGACGGGAGCAGCGTGGCGCTCCCACATAACACCGCTCCTGCGCGAGCTGCACTGGCTTCCAGTGGTCTTCCGGGTGCGCTTCAAGGTGTTGGTGATCACCTTTAAAGCGCTCCATGGCATAGGGCCTAGTTATCTCCGAGACCGCCTGCTGTCACCGATGACCTCCCATCGACCCGTGCGCTCCCACAGAGAGGGCCTCCTCAGGGTGCCATCAGCCAAACAATGTAGGCTGGTGACCCCCAGGGGGAGAGCCTTCTCTGTGGGGGCACCCACCCTCTGGAACCAGTTGCCCCCGGAGATTAGGAGAATTCATGACCTCAGTGCCTTCCGCCGTGCCCTAAAAACACATTTTTTCCAACAAGCCGGGCTGGCTTAAGAAGAAATTTTAAATATTTTTAATATTTTAATTGGTCTGTGAGTTTTAAATTTTGTAGCCAAATTATATATATATTTTAAATGTCTTAATATTTATATTTTATGTTTTTTATGTCTGGCTGTACACCGCCCTGAGTCCTCAGGGAGAAGGGCGGTATATAAATTGGAAATAAATAAATAAATAAATAAATAAACTGTTGCCCTGGAGATGCCCAGTTGAGGGTCTCCTTTCATGTTAATGTGTCTACTGAAGTGGCACCTATTTATCTACTTGTAATTACTCGCTTTCGAATTGCTAGGTTGGCAGGAGTTGGAGCCAGAGGTGGGCTTCAAAATTTTTAGCAAGGGGTTCTCTGCCCAGTTGCTGGTTGGGCGTGGCCATGGTGGGTATGGCCTAGTTGGTCTCCTATACCACAGCTGGGGCGGAGGAGGGGCGTTTTTGCCCTCCCCAGGCTCCGGAGGCTTTCCTTGAGCCTTCAGGAGGGTGAAAACAGCCTCCTCAGACTCCAGAGGCCCTCTAGAGGCTGGAAACAGGCCTGAACTTCCTGAACTTCTGGTAGACCTGTTTTTCACTCTTCCCCAGCCTTCGTGTGCACCCTGCACTTACCTGCATCCAAAATGGGCCACATGGGGACTCCTGGGAGGGGTGGAGTGGGGTGAGTGGGGCCAGCCAGGAGTGGGATTTGGCAGTTCTCCGAACTACACAGAATCTTAGCTAGAGGTTCTCCCGAACCCCTGCGAACCCCCAGCAGCCCACCCTTGGTTGGAGCGAATGATGGGAACTCATCCCACCACAAAGGAACACTCTGGTCTTAAATGCGAGCTTGCAAATTATCAAACCAGTGTCCTAATCACTGAAACCACCATGATCCTTATTACCTGCCAAGGTTGAAGATCTTGACGCGCAAGTCTCTTTCTTTTCACTGATGCTCGGTGGAGGGACCTAAATGAAGTCATGGCATGTAAAGCATGCGCCAAAAGATAGACAGCATTAAAGATACTGTAACTGTGGCCAGTCATCCGCATTTCAAAAACAGAACCTGGAAGCGTCTCCAACTTCTCTTTGCCAGTGCATAATTTATTGTGCTCCACTGATTCTCTGGAATTTGAAAAAGTACAATGGAAGGCTTGCTCCCAAAAGTCTTTTAGAAAATGGTCACCGTGTGCCGAGCAGCATTTCAGGTTCTGAAGGTAGGTTTGAAACCCTAGAGGTTCATTTGAAGGGACTTCAAAGGAAATGGTGCCTTGGAATAATTCTGAATCCCAGCTGGTTACAAGGCCCATGACTGTGAAATCAATCTGCGCGGTCACAATCCACAACCTCCCAACTGATGCGTTTTCTGAATAATCAGACTCGGTTTGAAACATTAACGAACTCAGCCACATCACCGTAAGCGTTTCACCGTACACAGCAAATATTTTGGCTTTGTGGTCCATGAAGGATTTATAAATGCTGGAGGAGACCTCGCTGATTTCAGTGAAAGAAAGCAAACGGCCTTGGCTTGGGATTCTTTGTATGAAGGCAGAACAGATTCCATTCTGGAAAAACAAAGGTTCCAAGGTTTGCAAGAAATGGTCTCCGCTCTCGTCTCTCAAAACAATGAGTCCAACCCAAGTCCATCCAAAATGCTTCAGTAATTGGACAATTCCTGTATACTGAGGGGCTTCATTTGAGACCATGCGATAAAAGGAAGGAAATCGAGTTGGGTTGTTTTGTTCAGAGGCAAAAGAACCATATGTGAGCTGCAAGGAAATGCAGATATATTTGATTAGATTAGATTAACAGAGTTGGAAGTGATCTTGTAGGTCATATAGCCAAACCCCCTACCCAGGCAGGAGACCCTACACCATTTCTGACAAATGACAGTCCAACCTCTTCTTGAAAGCTTCCAGTGATTAAGTTCTCACAACTTCTGAAGGCAAGCTGTTCCATTGGTGGATTGTTCTCACTGTCAGGAAATTTCTCCTCATTTCTAGGTTGAATCTCTCCTTATTTTATTTTTATTTTATTTTATTTTATTCAATTTGTATACCGCCCTTCTCCCTGAGGGGACTCAGGGCGGTGAACAGCCACAAGTTAAAGCATACATACATACAAAATTTAAAAGCCAAATAAAACCAAGTTAAACAGTGGCCCCGACTATTTACAATCCCAATAATAAAATATTAAAACTCCAATATTAAAATATATTTAAATTTTAAAATCAAAATTATTTTTGCAAAAAAGGGGGGAAAAAAGGTTAGGCCAGGCCCGCCTGGTGGAACAAAAAGGTTTTTAGCTCGCAGCGGAAGGCGCGAAGATCCGGGATCCTCCATATCTCTGGGGGGAGCTCGTTCCAGATAGTGGGTGCCCCCACAGAGAAGGCTCTCCCCCTGGGGGCCGCCAGTCGACATTGTTTGGCCGATGGCACCCGGAGGAGCCCCTCTCTGTGGGAACGTACCGGTCGGTGGGAGGCTATTGGTGGTAGTAGGTGGTCCCGCAGGTACCCAGGTCCTAAGCCATGGAGTGCTTTAAAGGTGGTGACCAAAACCTTGAAGCGCACCCGGAAGACCACCGGGAGCCAGTGCAGCTCGTGCAGGAGAGGTGTAACATGGGAGCACCACGTCGCTCCCATCACCACCCGTGTGGCCGCACTCTGCGCCAGTTGGAGCCTCCGGGTGCACCTTGATCAGTTTCCATCCATTATTCCTTGTCTGGCTGCCGGGTGCCTTGGAAAATAGCTTGACCTCATCCTCTCTGTGGCAGCCCCTCAAATATTGGAACACTGTATCTCCCCTGGTCCTTCTCTTCACTAGACTATCCATGCCCAGTTCCTGCAACCGTTCTTCATATGTTTTAATCTCCAGTCCCATAATCATCTTGGTTGCTCTTCTCTGCACTTTTTCTAGAGTCTCAACATCCTTTTTTTAATAGTGTGGTGACCAAAACTGGATGCAGTATTCTAGGTGTGGTCTTACTAAGGCTTTATAGAGTGGTATTAGTACCTCACTTGATCTTTATTGTATCCCTCTGTTCATGAAATTTAGGATTGCATTGATTTTTTTTATAGTGTGGTGACCAAAACTGGAAGCAGTATTCTAGGCGTGGTCTTACTAAGGCTTTATAAAGTGGTATTAGGACCTCACTTGATCACCTCTCAGTCTTTGTGACTGTCTTTTTAGAACACAGAGTCTCAGATCATGATTTGAATGTCTTTTCTTCATTCAAAGTAAACAGTGCTGGTCTATGGGAAAATGAAACCATTTCTAAGGAAAGAGTAACAATAAAGAAATCTGTTCAAATCCATTATTCTGCCTTATTTTGTGGTTCTTTTTGTCAACCACAATGACTTGACTTCATTTTGAATAGAGTCAAACATTCATTGCCAGTTGAAATTTTCTTCCTTTTTTTCTATACTATAATATTGTTCTAAAAATGAATTGCGTGGGTATCTACACCATCTTAATTCATAATCAAATTAGTATACCCTTCATTTTGGGGTGAGAGTCAGTTAAGGCATTGGATTGCAATCCAGGTGACTGTGAGTTCTAGTCCTTCATTTGGCATGAAGCTAGCTGGTTGACCTTGGACCAGTCACTCTTTCTCAACCCTAAGAAGGAAGCAATGGCAAACCGCTTCAGAAACTTTGGCAAGAAAACTGTAGGGACTTACCTAGGCAATCACCAAAATATAGATTAGAAGTGACAAAAAAAATGCCCTTGAAGATCTTACCTGTGGAATTTTATAAAGGGTTAAGACATCAGACATGTGGAAAGAGATATCAGAGCCAAGTCCACCAATGATGGCCATGAGATTTTTCTGGATGTTGCATGCATAGTTGGGGACAAAATTATGGAATTTGAAGAGCAGGTCCAATGTGGTCCGATAAGTCATCTTCTCATTGTAGTAACTATCATAGATGTGAAACCCGAGGCTGACATTGGGCAAGATCTGAGGATTTTGGTTAATCTCATTTACTGCAAACGCCAAGCTCAGGACATGTTGATAGAACTTTGTCACTATGCTGAAAGACAGTTATGTTCAAAATTGTACAATGCATATAACTGTTTTTTTTTATCAGCCTCTGGATCCATTTTATTTACTACAAGCTATCTAAAATTGGGGGGGGGATCAATATAAACAAAATGAGTTATTGGTTAAGTTTTGTGGAGACAAGCTGCAAAAATATTCAGAAGGAGAGGAGGAATAGCCAAAGAGAAGTATAAGACTAAAAGGAATAGTAGGAACTTAGGTGAATTCCTGAAAGGTTAGTTAGTTACCGTATTTTTCGAACTATAAGACGCACCAGAGTATAAGACGCACTTAGTTTTTGGGGAGGAAAATAAGAAGGCCGATCCACCCGCCAATCAGCATTTTTCTTATTTTCCTCCCCAAAAATAAGGTGCGTCTTATACTCTGGTGCATCTTATACTCCCAAAAATATGGTAACTTGGGGTTGTTAATATATTGTAACATATTGTTAGCCGATAGGGTGAGAGCCTGTTTGATGTAGTGATTAAGGAATCAGGCTTAGAAACCAGCAGTCCAAGAGTTCTACCTCTGCCTGGAGCACAAAGCCAGATGGGTGACCTTGGACCAGTTACTGTCCCTCAATCCTAGGAAGAAGAAGGCAAGGACAAACCACTTTAGAAAATGCCACCAAGAAAATTGAATGGACTAACCCAGGCAGTAGCCATTGACATCACAAACAAGATGCTGAGACTTTGGAAAAAGTCCCAGAGAAGAGCAACTAAGATGATTAAAGACCTGGAAACAAAAATATATGAAGAAATGGTTGCAGGATTTGGTTTTGGCTAATCTGGAAAAAAGAAGGACTAGGAGGGACATGAGAGCAGCATTCTAGTATTTGAGGGGTTGCCACAAAGAAGACAGGGGTGTCAAGTTATTTTCCAAAGCACCGAAAGACAAGACAAGAAACAATGGATAGAAACTCATCAAGGAGAGAAGCAACCTGGAATTAAGGAGAAACTTCCTAACAGTAAGAACAATTAACCAGTGGAGTAGCTTGCCTCCAGAAGTTGTAAATGCTTCATCACTGCAGGTTTTTAAGAAAATACTGGTCTGAAATTGTCAAAGTTGGTTACAACACACACAAGCAGACTATTAAGCAGGATTCAAATGTCTTTATATACATCACAACACATAAGGCATACAAAACCCTTGTAGGTTTCTCCACGTTGTAGAGAAGAGAAATAGCAAGTACAAACACAGCACAAAATGGAAGGATGAAATGGAGAAGGCAAAATGGAGGAGGGAGAAGCTAGGGCCCTCAAGCTTATATATACAGAATGGTTAAGCCACGTCCAGGCTCCTTGCTGTCTGAATCAGCAAACAGCCCCCGTTGGCTGACCTTGTTGCTATGTCTTATTCCAGTTCATGAATATATTCTGACAGAAATGGTATAGGATCTCCAGCTTGAGATGAGGGCTGCACTAGAAGACCTCCAGGGTCCCTTTCAGCTCTTCTGATTGAGTCATTGATTGACTCGATGTTGCAACCCCCCCACCCCCATTGATAAAGTATCTGTAACTTGCCTTGTATGGAACTTGTATCTGCATAATCACCCTGACTTCCCTTCCTCTCCACACACAGCTCAATCCAATGTACTTCCTACATCAGTTTACCTCAGTTCATTGCACCCTTGTCAAAAAGTGAGAGGTAAGAGGTTTAAAGAACTTATGAATTGATATAGAGGTGCAATGGAAGCAAGGATAACAAACATCACACAGAAGTATAGTCAATGATATGAAGTAATAATTTACACTCGGCATACTTTATTTTTAATAATTTCCCTTTTTCCTATTCATATTTTTAATTTCTTTGGCTGGTTCTTTCTTACTCTTTGGGAGAAGGGGGATATAACTCCATTCTCTCCAAATAATAAATATATATGTATGTTTGTGTCTTTGGGTTAAATCATCCAGGAAGAGAAATGGGATTGTTAGATAAATTCAGCAAATTAAATCAAATAAGTGTTATCTTGGAAGTGGTTACTCCAATCATAGGTACTCGAGTTATAATGCCTTAAAGTATACAGTAGTGGCCAAAATTGTGGAAATAGTTTGGAATAAGTGTATTTTCTAAAACTAGCTAATAACACCATGCTTGTTTGTTTTTTGAGTAGTACCATAAAATTATATATCAATGAAAAGATAATTTAATCAAGAATGTAATGCAATAACTTTTATGAAGGATTTGTTATTAGAATAGCAGTTACAGTATAAAGAAGAAAAGTGAAACATGTAGAAAAAAATGAGATATACAAAAAATTATCACCATAGAAAAAATGAGATATACCAAAAATTATCACCATGTCAGTTAATACTTAGTTGGGTAACCTTTAGCATGTATTACAACCTTTAGCCTTACAACCTGTTCCCATGGGGTGAACCAAGTCTTTTATTTCTGCAGCTGATATAATGTGAAACCAAGATTGAATGATGGCTTCTATTAACTTGGTTTTAATGCTGGGTCGCTTCTGACTAACAAGTTTCTTTAGTCGGCTCCATGGGTTTAAGATCTGGGCTATTCCCAGGCCATTCCAGCAGTGGAATATGATTATCTTGAAACTCCCCAAAAAATGGTGTTATTAACCATCTAACCGAAAAAATACACTTTTCTCAAAAGGTTCCCACAATTTTGGCCACTACTGTAGATGGAGAGAATACCAGAGAATGTTTAGGTTAATCCTTCACTCGTTTCCCCACTTCCTTTCATTCATCCTTAGATGTTGCAAGTATGAACTTCTGAACCATCTCATGCATGCATGCATGCATGCATGCATGCATGCATTCATTCATTCACTCCTACATACATTCATTACATTTTGCATATCACCAATTCCTGTGATTTGCAAAGTTGCTCAACCAACTCTTTTCTTTCACAGAAAAAGAGAATGGAATTGCTCTAAAAATCAGGTTCTTACATTGGAAATTTGAAGCTCAGGTCCTGTGAAGGTTGTTTTTGGAAGGAAAGTTCATGAAAAAAGTACCACATTTGAGATGTAATCCCACCTATGAGGAAGTCACCTGGCTGATAGGATTCGTGAGGAATAGGAAGAGGATCAGGTGAAAAACAGTCTCTTGAACTGACATTGTTTCCCACATAAGGTAAAAATAAAAACAAGACTTCTAATATCGTCATCTAGCTGCAGATTAGGTGCTCATATCCCCATCAAGAACCTTATCACTGAATTTGACTTCAGCAAAGCGTTCCAGCAACATTCCACAATGAGAAGTGTCATAGCATGGAAAGGGAAAATAAAATTAAAAAACTCAGCCACATTTGCGTCTTCTCCCTGGCTAGCCCAACTCTGAATGACCAGGAGTAAAGGGGTTTTATAACCAGGTTTGAACTTACACATCAGCTGTTTTTCTTTTTTTAACTTTGGGAAATCTGCTGGAGTTTGCAGTTGAGAAGTAGCAATTATTATGATTGGCGTAATTGCAGGGAAGACAATGAAAGCTGTAACAAGGAATCCCTATCGTATAGCACAGCAACAAGAAAGCAAAAGATAAAATAATTATCGTCGCATTTATTTTGTGGGTTAAGTCAAAGGAAGAAAGTTTAGGATGACCACATTGATGGACAATAGGAGAATTTAACAGAGTTGGAAGGGACCTTGTAGGTCATCTAGTCCAATCCTCCACCCACACAGGAGAACCTACACCATTTCTGACAAATGGCAGTCCAATCTCTTCTTGAGGGGTGCGATGCTAGTTCGCCTCCTCGTGGTGCACCCTGGATATTACGGTAGTGTGAACCAAATGATTAGCAACAAGTGGCAGCCAGACTACATTGAAGAATTGAGGACATCTTTGTAGAACTCCTGGTTCTCTACGGATAAACAACTATAAGTCCATGTATTTGCCATACGCTAAATAAATAAAATAAGGAGAATTTGAGTTCAGACAGAATTACATAAAATGTATTATAGGATCAGCAGTGGTAGAAGTGGAATTGCATTGGGTCTTTTTAATGGTTTACTATTGGTCAGCTGTGAAATCAAATTCTGGTAGATAGGAGCGAAGACACAAATGACCAAATCTTCCATTTTTCATTCAGAAGAAGGGGGTTCATGATTTGACTCTCTGCAATAGTGGGTTGCAATTTCGATTGCTACCGGTTTGCTCGCGGGCGCAGAAACATTGCAGGCACAAAAACATCTGGGCAGGTGGATGGAGCCTCCCGCCACCACCACTACTGGTTCGCCTGATCTGGAGCAAACCGGTAGCAACTCACCACTGGGTCTCTGCCTGGATTCATGACTACTAATGCTAAAAAATCAGGTGGAAACTACGACTTGGAAATCTTTTTTCCTGCTCTGATTAATGTAACAACTCTCAGCTTCCCTGGAATGGATTGCTACCGTGACTTCAGATAACAGATGAACAGAGTTTTAGGTCATCTAGTCCAACTCCTCCACCCAAGCAGGAGGCCCTACACCATTTCTGACAAATGGCAGTCCAATCTCTCCTTGAAGGCTTCCAGTGATGAAGCTCCCACAACTTCCGAAGGTAACTTCTGTTCCGTTGGTTGATTGCTTTCACTGTCAGAAAATTTCTCCTTATTTCCAGGTTGAATCTCTCCTTTATTGGTTTCCATCCATTATTCCTTGTCTGGCCTTCAGGTTCCTTGGAAAATAGCTTGACCCCCCTTCCTCTCTGTGGCAGCCTCTCAAGTATTGGAACACAACTTGCAAGGGCTGCATGTGGCCCTCCTGGGCTCCCTTTTTGCTGGCAGAGGATTGCAGGAGGCTGTTGCAGCCGGAAACGGAGCTCATGAGGAGCTGCAGGCATGGGGCCCTCCTGGGCTGCATTTTCACTGGCAGAGGATTGCAGGAGACTGTCGCAGCCGAAAACGGAGCTCATGAGGAGCTGCAGGCATGGGGCCCTCTTGAGCTGCATTTTCGCTGGCAGAGGATTGCAGGAAGCCACTGTAGCCGGAAACAGAACTCGGGAGCCCATTTTCACTGGCAGAGCACTCAGGCCACCAAAGGCACCCCTGACAGGAGTGACATCAAGCTGACCATGCCCACCACTGATGCAGCCCTCAAACACAACCCTGACGCGGCCCTCAGTGAAATCGAGTTTGACACCCCTGTCCTAGATAATATTGTGGATGGTGTATAAACTACTTAGTTACAGATCTTAGGACCCTGGCATTCTTCTGGACAGGATTCCAGATTCCCTGTTGATTTGCAATACAAGATGCTTTCCTCTGAGCATTGGAATATAATGCTCGGAGAAGTGTGAGAACTTTATATGGCTGTATTGGAGAAGTTGCACAAATATAATGGATCAGACAATAAATTTTTTAATCCCCAAAATTTATACAGACAATTTGAATGTAGTAACAACAGATAATACAAGAAAATCCATTCATGCAGTGTTTCACAACTCCAAGCAGGGTGCAATACAGATTCCAGAATTCTGCAACTATTGTTGCTATTAATGATTATTCCAGCAGTTCATATACTTGGAATTTCCTCATGTTGGGCAACATTACTTTAGTCCTTTTTTTTAAATTAGCTGATCCTTGGTATTCAGCTCAGATTTCAACAGAATGTAGTATTTAGGGGGAAAGATATATGATATTACAATGAATTTTTGATCCCAAAATCTTATACATACTAATCAACATTGTACTAGAAAGTAAAGGAATTGAATTCTTCAGTTCTTTCTTCTTACTAGCTGATCCTTGGTATTCATCTCAGGTCTCAACAGAATGATGTAGCATTTAGGGAAA
>WNWU01020721.1:0-12065 GCA_012654045.1 Ptyas mucosa
ACACACACACACACACACACACACACACACACACACACACACACCAGGGAGCCATTGAGAGGGGCCATTGAGACTGGCTTTTCTTCCCCCTACTCCCATGCTCATCATCCTTACTGTCTCACTTCCTCTTTCCTGCCCTGTGTACAATCCTGGCACTTTGCCCCAAATCCACCAGGGGACACCTTTTGCCAAGAGAAGGGAACATCAGGTGCTTCCCCGGGCAAATGTCATGGCTGGCTTTCCAGAGGAAGCTGTGAAGGAACTGACATCACAAGCAATTGCCACTCTAGAATGCTGCACTTGCTCTCCTTTTCCAGAGGAAGCTGCAAATGAACTGACATCACAAACAATTGCAGCTCTAGGATGCCATACTCAGGTGGCCCAGGTATTCCAGAGTGATGCTGGAACAGACACATACCAGAGTTTATTAAGCATCGTTTGCCTTTTCTGAAGACAGCTTAGTTAAGAATCTCACTTCATTTTTATGTACACAAGAGCAACCTTATAAGTTAACAGATGGTAACTGGGACAAAGTCACCCCCTGAGTTTCCATAGTTGGAAGTGGACTTGAATCTCAGCCTCCCCCACTCCTACACCAACCTTAACCATTATCCTACAAGCTTTCCTTTACAAATAATCAAATATGATTTTTGTAATAATGTGTTGGAGTGAAATATTGTAACTAGGAGAAAAGTACACTGGAGAAAGAGAACATTTTGTTTTCACCCACTGTAATTCAACTGGATGAAAGAAGAGGTGAAATTCAGAGAAATTGTCCTGGATGAAATAGCAATAGCACTTAAACTTATATACCGCTTTGCAATGCTTTACAGCCCTCTCTAAGCGGTTTTACAGAATCAGCATATTGCCCCCAACAATTTTGGGCCCTCATTTTACCCACCTCAGAAGGATGGAAGGCTGAGTCAACCTTGAGCCTGGTGAGATCTGAACTGCCAAATTGCAGGCAGCCAGCAGGCAGCAAAAGTACCCTGCAGTACTGCACTCTAACCACTGCGCCACCATGGCTCATGTAGTCCTCTTGGACTTTGTTAGTTATAAAAAGGGCAAGCAGGCCTATGAAGAAGATTTCGGAAAGTGAAATTTTCCCACTGGGCATTTTTTTAAAGTAATGATGCTATGTGGAATCCTGATTGAGAACCCCATCCTTCGAAAATGCTGGAAAATGTCTCTTTCTCGCTCTCTGTCTTTCTCTGTCTCTGTCTCTGTCTCTGTCTCTGTCTCTGTCTCTGTCTCTGTCTCTGTCTCTGTCTCTGTCTCTGTCTCTCCCCCTCCCTCTCCCTCTCCCTCTCCCTCTCCCTCTCCTCCCTCCCTCCTTCCCTCTCCCCCCCCTCTCTCTCTCTCTTGTTTTGGGAGTAACCTCCCTTCCCTCAATTATTCAGTCTGCTAATTTGGTGAAGAATTTCAAAACACCTTTTGATCCATGGTCTACCAGAAATAGAAAAGGTGAAAAATTGTGCTGGTGGAAGTTTAAATAACTTTGATTTAATTTTCTTGCAAATTGCCCCAGCTTCATTTGGTATCGTTAAGAACACTTTGATTTCTATGAAATCATATGCATTTTGGCAAATATGTTGAGAAAGGGTATTATTTTGTACATCTCAAATTTCTGAATGGGATACATAGTACTATGATTGCTATAAAGTAATACAGTGATGGATTATGCAAAATTTTAATTTCATCTTTAGTTTCATCTCCCTAATCAAAGAATCTCTACCTGATTAAAACTCCTGTGCCACTCGATTATATTTTTATTAATCGCGAGTTGGTTTCTTCCTAGTGCCTTGTGGTCCACTTTTCCAATTTTGACTCGATGGAAAGACATGTTTGGAAATACAATTACGTTTATTATATCAAATTCAGCAATCATTTCTTTGTTTCCATTAAAGGACACCTCTTCTCCCGCAGAATTGTTAAATGAAATTTCCTGAAGAAATGGGTGGAGCTAGTGCAGAGAGAAATAATAATACATAAAAAAAACAAAGGTGAAATTTCATGCAGAATTTTTGCAAATAGCAAAAAAACAAAAACAAACATGTCCCAAAGCAGAGGTGGGATTCACTTACCTTCCCTATCAGTTTGCACTACTCACGCATTACATGAGGATGGGTGGGCGGAGCCTCCCACAGTCACCACTATCGATTTGCCTGAACCAGACAGAACCGGCTGAATCCCATTTCTGTCCCAAAGGTGATTTTTTTTCCCAAAAGCCAGCTGGATTTGCTTGGGTTTTTTGCTTCTCATCCAAGAAGCTTCTTCAGTTCTAGAAGCTTTCAGAAATGAAGAAGCTTCTTGGATGAGAAGTGAAACATTTTCAAAGAAGAAAACAAAATAAGTCTTTAGAAAAAGCATCTTTGGGACAACCAGGACCTGGGTGATTGAGAATCTCCACAGCAAGGGTGGGTTCTAAAATTTTTTACTACTGGTTCTGTGGGTGTGGCTTATTTTGTGTGCATGGTTTCATGGTCATGTGACAATTCTTTAGGATTTAGCAGAGGTACTGGTCTACCAGGCTTTTAACTACTTGCAGAGCTGTATCGGTCTACCCATTTGTTCTTGGAGTGTTCTGGTCTACCCATTTGTTTTTGGAGGCACCAGTCTACCCATTTGTTTTTCAAGTGCACTGGTCTACCACCACACTGCCTTTTAACATTGATCAGCTGTAGGGTGGCCCTTTGAAGCCCTGCGGCAAGAGTTTAAACAAAGTTTAAACTCTTTAAAAAAAGAGTTTTTTTTCCTTCTAGCCGATAAGCTGGGACTCGGGAGGCAGCAAATAGATTGGGGGCATGGCCAAATAAAAGGTAAGAATAATGCAGGGGGGGCACGAGAGGGCCCAACTCCTGAACAAAGAGAACCAGTTCGGTGACATCATATTGTCACTGCTACCGGCTCGGCTGAACCAGGCCGAACCAGGAGGAACGCATCACTGCTCCACAGCCAAAAAGCAGATATCAAGAAAGACAATTATTTTTGTTATCAGCTTCAAACTTCCTTTTCTAAGATTGCACATGGCTTGTTTAATAAATAAGAAGTTCAAAAGAAGGTTGTTGCTGATGCTGATGCTACGATTAACGATTTAAATATTGTGTTAATTTGTTCTGTATCGAATCATGTTTTATCATCTGTCTGCATTTTGACATATCTTTTAATATGGAAAGCAGTTGGAAAGTATGTTCTTCATACTCTGTTTCCCCCAAAATAAGACATCCCCTGATAATAAGCCCAATTTGAGTACATGGCAATAACGCCAAGGGCTTATTTCAGGGTTCAAAAAAATATGAGTCTTATTTTCAGGGAAACGAGGTAGAACAATGTTTTATCAACTATAGTAGTGGCCACAATTGTGGAAACCTTTTGGGAAAAGGGGATTTTGGAGGTTTGACGGTTAATAACACCACTTTTTTTTTTTTTTTTTGAGTTTCAAGATAATCCTAATCCACTGCTGGAATAGCCTGGGAATAGCCCAGACCTTAACCCAAAGGAAAATCTATGGAGCTGCTAAAGAAACTTATTAATCAGAAGTGACCCAGCAATAAAACCCAGTTAATAGAAGCAATCATTCAATCTTGGTTTCACATTATTACAGCTGCAGAACTAAAAGACTTGGTTCACTCCATGGGAAGACATTGTAAGGCCATAATTCATGCTAAAGGTTACCCAACGAAGTATTAACTGACATGGTGATAATTTTTGTATATCTCGTTTTTTCTACGTGTTTCACTTTTCTTCTTTCTACTGTAACTGCTATTCTAATAGCAAATCCTTCATAAAAGTGCTTGCATTACATTCTTGATTAAATCATCTTTCCATCGATATATAATTTTATGGTACTACTCCCCTCAAAAAAGTGGTGTTATTAGCAAGTTTTCGAAAATACACTTTTCCCAAAAGGTTTCCACCATTTTGGCCACTATGGTATGTCTGCATTCTGAGATATCTTTTGATATGGAAAACAATCTGGACGTATGACAATGAATAAATGAATGAACAACCTTTTCTCAGTGGCTTAAAAATTGTTTCACTTGCATCTGACTCAGACAGATACTATTTCATTCTGTGGTGGAGACATTACCTGCCAAGCTTCAACTTTTCCCAATCTGTACTTGGATCTAGCGGAAACTCTGGTGTGCAAAGCATGTGCTACGGCAGAGACAGCATTGTAGATGCTATAGCTGTGTCCAGTCATGTCCATTTCAAACACAAGTCCAGGAAGGCTCCTTAGCTGCTCCTGCCCAGTGCATGTTCCATCATTTTTTGGTAGCACATCGGAATCTGGAAAAGAACAGTCGAAGGCTTGCGCCCAAAAGTCCTTGAGGAAATTGTCACTTTGGTCCCAGTGTGGTTTTACATCTTGAAGGAACATTTGAAACTGTGCACATTCCCTTGAGTGAATTGACAAGGAAATGGTGCCATGGAACAAATCGATATTTTCTTGCGATAAGAAACTCGTCGTAGCAAAATCAATCTGGGCTGTTGTAATCCATAGTCTTCCAAAAGGTGCATTATCGTGAAAACCTGAGCCTGCCATAGTTACCAACATGCTCAGCCGCATAATAGTGAGAGTCTCACCATAAATTAACCACGCTCGGGTTTTCACGTCCTGCAAACGTAGAGACGTTTTCCAAACCAACTGATGTAGGTCTTCAGAGGTAAGCAGGAGGCTTTGGTTGGGGATTCTTTCTGTGAAGGCTGAGCAGATGCCATGCTGAGAGAGCAGTGGCCTCAGGGCTTTCGAGAACGATTCTCCACTGTCACCTTCCAGAATGAAGAGTCCAATCCAAGTCCATTGGAAGTGCTTGAGCAAATGGATAATCCCCATGTACAGATGACTTTCATTTGGGACCATACGGTAGAAGGAATTACTATGTCTCCCATTATGTCCTTCTGAACCAAATGATCCATAGGTCAGCTAAAAAGAAATGCAAAGATGTTTTGTAGTGTTGAGATGTGAAGCACACCAGGTTCGGTAGAACCGGTAGCTAACGTTTTGTGCAGTTCAGCAAACCGGCTGAATAGTGTGCCTCGCCACACCTCTCCCCTCCCCTCCCAGCAACTCTTTTGCCTCACCGCCCACCTGCTCACCTGGCCACCCGGCTGCTCACCTGACTGGGCAGCAGGGCGAGTAGCTGGGCATGACAAGGAGTGGCTGAGAGGGGAGGGGCAAGGTAGGGCCGGGCATGGCAAGGAGAGGCTGGGCATGGTGAGGTGTCCCTCAGTGTGAGTGATGTCAAGTTGGCCACACCCACCCAGTCACCTGACCACCAAGCCATGCCTACCCAGCCAGTTATTAGGACAGAGAACCGGTTGTTAAATGATCTGAATCCCACCACTGAAGTACACCAATTGTGTATGTACGTACACAATTAGTGTGCTTCACCAGGCTTAAAGTTGACTCAGCCTTCCATCCTTTGGAGGTGGGTAAAATGAAGACCCAGATTGTTGGGAGCAATATGCTGACTTTGTAAAACCGCTTAGAGAGGGTTGTAAAAGCACTGTAAAGCGGTATATATGTCTGAGTGCTATGGCTATTGCTACGTACATTTGTGAAGGGTAACATTAATGTACTGTTTGAGTGGTGCGGTGGCCTAGATATGGAGCTCTCGCCTAACAATCAGGAGGCTGTGAGTTCGATCCTAGGTAGAGGCATATATTTCTCTCTCTGGGCACAATGAGAATATATCTGCTGAATGTAACTCCGCATTGGCAACAGGAAGGGCATCTGGCCAGTAAACACTCAGCTCCATTCAGTTGCCCAGACTCCACCCCACAAGGGATTACAGCGTCATTAAATGACTAAAAATATCATTAATGTACTGTTTGAAATTATAAGGAATGGTGCAACATTTAGAACCATTTATATTACAGATGTATGTTACATTCCTCTGATTCTAGAGATTGCATAAATTTATAAAGAACAGTACAATAAGAATTAATCTTGAAGAATTGATACATTACCTCTCCACTGGGAATATAATGCCTGCAAATGTTACCTAGGAATCCTGCAATACAGATATTCTTATATTCCTATACTGATAATCTGCAATTTCTATTCCCAGCTAATATATGCCTTTCCAAAAATCTCCCGCAAAATGTCTGAATATCCCCACTTCTGCCTAAATAAATCTTACCTGTGGAATCTCATAGAGACTTAAGATATCTGCCATAAGGAAGGAAATGTCAGAATTCATTGCCCCAATAACAGCTATTACTTTTTTTCTCTGGCTACCACATTCATAGTTGGGGATAAATTTGTTTGAATTGAAAAGAAGATCCAGGGCAGTCCGATAGGTCATTTTTGCACTATAATAGCTGTCAAATATATGGAAACCAAGAGTGATATTGGGTAAGATTTGGGGGTTCTTGTTGACCTCATGTGCAGAGAATGCCAAAGCCAAGATGTGCTGGTAAAACTTTGTGATCGTGCTGTGAATAGAATCAAAACTTTCTGTCATTAGTGAATTGTGTAGAACGGGGTCTGCAACCTTAAATACTCAAAGAGCCATCTGGACCCGTTTCCCACAGAAATGAAAACACAGGGAACCACAAAACCTGGGTGGGTGTGGCCAACTCAACATCACTCACTCCCACCCAGTCACATGATCCCCCTAGCCATGCCTACCCAGCCGGTCATTAGGGCAGAGAAACAGTTGTTAAAAAACACCAGGGACCACAAAATCCTTTTGACACCTCTCTCTCTCCCCTCCCTCCCTCCCTCTCACCCTCTCTCCCTTCTCTCTCTATCTCTCTATGTCTCTGTCTCTCTCTCTCTCCCCCTCTCTCTGTATCTCTCTGTCTCTGTCCTGACCGCTTCTCCATCCCCGCCGTCGCCCTTACCTCCTCAGGCCAGGCGAGGAGTGACTGGGAGGGGAGGGCGAAGGGCGGGGCCAGCCAGTGGTGGGATCACCTGACAGGGAGCCACAGCAGAGGGCCCAAAGAGCTGCATGCGGCTCCGGAGCCGCAGGTTGCTGACCCCTGGTGTAGCACTTACATGTTTTAAACATTTGCATCCTTTTTTTATTTAGATGATCACACTTTTTCTCTTTCCTTGATCTACCCCAATCTGTTGACATGGATGGGAAACTTTTGATGATACAATTTTGTTGTGATTTAGTTGCCAAGGTATGTCTGACATTTTGCAACCCCATGGACCACAGCATATCAGGCCCCCTGACCTCCACTGTCTCCCAGACTCTGCCCAAAGCCATACCTGTTGTGTCAATGACACTATCTAACCATTTCAAACACTGCCATCCTCCCCATGAATATCTCAGGGCTTGCCCCAAAGAAGAGGTGATCAACCTGTACTCCAAAGCACCTGAAGGTAGAACAAGAAGCAATGGGTGGAAACTAATCAAGGAGAGAAGCAACTTAGAACTAAGGAGAAATTTCCTGATGGTTAGAACAATTGATCAGTAGAACAACTTGCCTCTAGAAGTTGTGAATGCTCCAATGCTGGAAGCTTTTAAGAAGAGATTGGACATTCGTTTGTCTGAAATTGTATAGGGTTTTTTGCCTGAGCAGGGGGTTGGACTAAAAGAACTCCAAGGTCTCTTCCAACTCTGGTATTGTATTGTATTGTATTGTATTGTATCATATCGTATCGTATCGTATCGTATCGTATCGTATCGTATCGTATCGTATCATATTGTAGTCTAGTCTAGTCTAGTCTAGTCTAGTTTATGGAATTTGCTTCTTCCTGTGTTAGAATCTCCTCCACATATGTAAAGACGGGAGGGTGTGTGTGTGTGAGATCACAGAAAGCTGCTCCTTAAAGAAACGTTGCTTAATTCTTAACAGATGGTCTCGTGAGTATGAAATCCGTAGTGAATCACAGAGAATAATAAAAAATAAAGAAACCATTAGAGAGCATTTCACCAAGGCAGCTTTCAGCGGCACCATCTTGGATCAAGAAATTCTATTCTATTCTATTCTATTCCCATCTCCTTTTGCCTTCAGTCTTTCCTAACATCAGGGTCTTTTCCAATGAGTTGATGAGACATTATAATACTATTGATTGCTTTTGTTTGGATGTGACTAAAACCCTTGTAACTTTTTTTCAAGCCTTATTCCTAGGCATTGGGGAGTCCAAGATTGTAGGGGAAATAAAAGGACAATTGTCAGTTTTGGAAGACAATTTTGTTTTTGCTTCTAAACTGCCACATATTTTAGTTGGGGAAGTTGGGAGGGAGTTGTTGTTGGAGCAGTAGAAAGTTAGTCATAACAACATTCTGTACTCAAGGACGTTTGCCTGCGTCTGATGGAGACTGCCTGAAGATTGTATCCGGTGGAGTGTGAAGAGTTGATTGGACAATGTGATGAACTCGTGGGTGTGGGGCAGGGCTATGAACTCTTAGCTGGGTGGGGAAAACCTGGAAGCTTTCAGATTCGGAAATCTGCACATTTTCCCAGATGTGCCAATATGACATCTCTAATAAATTGGAAGTTTGAGGAACCTCATGCCTCAGAACTTTATTTTGTTGGGGGTGTTCCTTGGAACCCTGACAACTATCTTATATCTATCTACAGTATCTCCTTGACTATGAAAGCAACATTGTTATTATTTTTATTTTATTTTATTATTCATATTTCTATGCCGCCCACTCTCTGAGGACTCTGGGCAGCTTACACCAAAGACAGTATACTAAATAGCATATTGCCCCCAACAATATGGGTCCTCATTTTACCCACCTCGGAAGGATGGAAGGCTGTGTCAACCTTGAGCGGGTGAGATTTGATCCACTGATCTGTTAAACTAGCAGTCAGCTGAAGTAGCTGCAGTACTGCACTCTAACCACTGCGCCACCCCAGCTCTGTTCACCTCTGTTCTCCCTTTGTTCTTCATGTTCTGAATAATAAACATGATCTTCTGATTGAAAGAGTCCAATTCCAGAACATTTCAGTTCACTGATGCCCAAGAAGTTAATGTGTTATTGGTTCATTTCAACTTTAACTGTGTTGAGCATCCCACCTTCATATTTCTTATGGTCTGTGCTTTCACTGTAATTCTGCCTTTGGAGGTCCATCTTTTCTTTTCGTACACGGCAATATCAACTAGCAACTAGCCATTCCAGGGTCTTTGATTTGATTGCCTTGTAAATACCATTAACACTCTGAAAGAACCTCAGCATTTTCTCAGGAGAACATCGAATGCCATCTGACCCAAAGGGCCCATCTTCTGGCACTACATTGCCAGCCACTTTATACTACCTTTCTAAGTGACTTTCTTGCTAAAATAGAGGAATAGTTTACCATTGCCTTCTGCATGGTATGAAATTATGCCTTTGTCATTGTCACGAAACTGATCATCCACCTCCAGCATTTCCTATATCACTGATGCCTACTTGCCTTAATTAGCTGAGATTATCTTCATATCTGGGTATATCATCATCACCATCATCAGTTTATTGTCCATTGTCTATCCACTGCAGGATGAATGCAATGATAGGTTCCTCCTGGTTCGGCCCGGTTCTCCCGAGCCGGTAGCGGTGACGATATGATGTCACCGAACCAGTTCTGAGGCCCCCGCGCCCTCCCACCCCCCCCACATTATTCTTACCTTTTATTTGGCCTCACCCCCAATCTATTGCTGCCTCCTGAGTCCCAGCTGATAGTTAGAGGGGAAAAAACTGTTTAAACTCTTGCCGCAGGACTTCAAAGGGCCGCCCTACAGCTGATCAGTGTTAAAGGAAAACAAATGAGTAGACCGGTGCCTGCAAAAATACATGAGTAGATCAGTGCCTGCAAAAATACATGAGTAGATCAGTGCCTGCAAAAATAAATGGGTAGATCGGTACAGCTCTGCAAGCAGTTAAAAGCCTGCTACCTTTGCTAAATCCTAAATAATTGTCACATGATCATCAAGCCACACCCACAAAATAAGCCATGCCCACAGAACCGGTAGTAAAAAAAATTAGAACCCACTCCTGGATGAATGCCTCTTCTACATGTTTACAACTGATACAAGTCCTGAGTTTTCTTTTGCCAATTGGGCCCGCAATACTTGCTGTTGTTGTCGATTTATCTTGTTTTAGATGGATCGGCAACTCATCACTTCCAGGGACACCACTACCACTACAATCAGCTAATGTAGCAGAATTGCTTCAGCAGAATTATTATATAATGCCTTTCTCCAATAGTGGGATTCAAATAATTTAACAACCAGTTCTCTGCCCTAATGATTTCTTCCAACAATCAGTTTGCCAAACAACTCAGAAAGTTAACAACCGGTTCTCCCGAAGTGGTGAGAACTGGTTGAATCCCATCACTGGCTTTCTCTAAGTTGGAAGTCTGCTAAATATGTTATTTTTCAGTTCCCATAATTCCTGGTATTAGAGAGATTGCAGTCCAATGGATGACTGCTACAAATAGAACAGTGACTAGAGTGGTTGTTTATGCTATTTTGAGCGGAGGAGAATACCCTGCTTTTACTTTCTTATGCAATTTATAAGACTTGAGCTCTGTCCATCCAGTGGATCAAGGCTTCAGTTTAAACATTTCACTGCTATGCTGTATGTTATAAAGTGCATATCATCTCACACGCAACATGTTTACGAGGAATTCTAAGACAGAAATGTATTTATTTAGACAATTTAACCCTCACGATTGTATTTCCAAGAGTCAGGGTTAAATTGTCTAAATAAATACATTTCTGTCTTAGAATTGGAAATACTAAATATTCTGAATTGGAATATTAAATATTCTGAAATCCTAAATATTTCAGAATTAAATAAAACCCATTATAGATGGTAAATTTAAAATAAAAAAATATTTTAAAAAAGACTATCTTATAGAATAACAGAGTTTGGAAGGGACCTTAGAGGTCTTCTAGTCCAAAACTCTTGCTTAGGCAGGAAACCCTATAAATTGTGGACTGCCAAGGATACCAAGAAATGGATAATAAAAGCAAATCAACCCAGTGTTGATTTGAAGCACAGATCAAATTATTCTACCCAGTTCACGTCATATGATGTTCTACCTCAGGTAGAAAAGGCTTTAATACTGGGAAAAGTGCAAGTGGGCAACCAGTGAACAGATGTAGTTACGGTGTCAATGGTTGCACCAGTGTAAGACCTGAAGGACTAAATTACGGACAGATCATCATGGAGAAAAACCACGTCATTGTTAAGCAATAGCACTTAGACTTATATACCGCTTCACAGTGCTTTATAGCTCTCTCTAAGCGGTTTACAGAGTCAGCCTATTGCCCTCAACAATCCGGGTCCTCATTTTACCCACCTCGGAAAGATGGAAGGCTGAATCAACGTTGAGCCTGGTGAGATTCGAACTGCCAAACTGCTGGCAGCTGGTGATCAGCAGAAGTAGTAGCTTCAGTACTGCACTCTAACCACTGTGCCACTGAGGCTCTTAAAAAAGAAAATGTGTAGTTCCTTCTATCCTGTTCTTATAGATACATATATCCTTTGGACAGCTTCTGCAAATGCTATTATGAAGGTACAATATTTGCCTACAGTTGCTACCGTGTTTCCCTGAAAATACAACCTACTCCGAAAGTAAGTCCTCACTTAACTGAAGGCAAAATAAGCGTTAATTAAGAACCCCGCACACTCTGGGGTGAACAGGTAAAAATTAAGCTAGGTAGGGATGGAGCTGCCCTACTATTTACCTTCAGACAGTTGTAGCCACACCTCACACATCTTGGCCCATTTCTTCCTGAGCCGGCAACGCTTTCCTAATGGCCTCTGTAGCCAAAAACACAGCTCCAGATCAACCTAGATCTCTGTTATTGGCTGCAGAGGTCTTTCCTAAAGGCCTTTCCTGAAGACCTCTGCAGCCAATAACAGAGCTCCGGATCAGTACGGAGCTCTGTTATCAGCTAGAGAGGCCTTCACGAAAACCTTGCTAGCTTTGCCAGCTGAAGAAGTTCCTGAAGATCTCTGATAGTGAAAAGGAGGCCGGGGTGACACACTCAAGTGAGGTAAATCAGTGGACGCCGCCACCACCACCACCCAAAAATAAGACCTGGTGCCTTTTTTGGTGGCAATATATATATATATATATATATATATATATATATATATATATATATA
>WNWU01020727.1:0-10614 GCA_012654045.1 Ptyas mucosa
TTCAAACTGTTATATGTCGAGTCAGAGAAAACTCGTTTAAAAAGATACGATGAATTTCTTCTTGTTTTTCTTTTCTTTTCTAGCCATGACAAAATGTGAGTACTTAATTCTAGGAAAGCTAACTATGTGATTATTCTTTTCAGATGCAAGTGAATCCTGATAACTTCTTGTCTCTTACTTCTTTAGGGTCCCTTTCTGAGGTTCAACTTGTATCATCAGGGCCAGGAACTGTAAAGCCAGGGCAAAATCTCAATTTGCTCTGTAAAGTTACTGGTTACTCCATCACGACTCGTACCTATGCTTGGAGTTGGGTCCGTCAGCCTCCAGAAAAAGGCTTAGAGTGGATTGCCAGAATCTTCCCCAATGATGGAAGCAAATGGTACTCATCTTCTCTTCAAAGCCGCACCACCATCGCTTCAGACAACTCCAAGAATGAATATTCCCTTCAGTTGAACTCCATGTCAGCTTCTGATACTGCCGTGTATTATTGTGCCAGAGATACACACTGACTGATCCTGTCTGATCTTCTGAGCAAAAACAGGAAACTGATTCTGTTGATTTCTGTTCCATGCAGTAAATCAACGTTCAGACGTGTGAAATGCAAAGAAAACTATCTGAAATTGTCCACAGATTTAATAGCAGTCTCTCGCTATCTGACAGCTCAAACAAAAAGAAGGGGTCGACTTCTTTTCCCATGACATGATTGTTAAATCATAAATTTACAGCACAGGGCTTTCCATAGGATTTCTCACATCTACTTCTCTAAATTAATAGACTTGCTGTTCATATAGCAGAGCTAACTGGAATGTTCACGGATATTTTCAATCTATCTCTGTCGCAGTGCTCTATCCCTACCTGCCTAAAGACATCCATTATAGTGTCAGTCCCTAAGCAGACAATAGAGATATCCCTTAATGATTATAGACCAGTAGCTTTAATATCTGTTGTCATGAAATGTTTTGAGAGGCTGGTGTTGAACTATATTAAGGCTAGTCTTCCATCTACTTTGGACCCATACCAATTTGCATATAAGGGTAATAGATCAACTGACGATGCTATGTCTTTTGTTGTCCATAGTGTATTGAATCACTTGGAACAACGGGAATCATTTGTGAGGCTGTTATTTGTGGATTATAGCTCTGCCTTTAACACCATTCTACCCAACAGGTTGTTTCTTAAAATGTCCAATTTGGGTATAAATTAGAGGATTTGTTTGTGGATAAAGGATTTTCTGACAGATAGGCCACAGTCAGTAAGGACTGACTACTCTGATACTAAGCACAGGAGCCCCCCAGGGTTGTGTGCTAAGCCCTTTCCTTTATTCCTTGTACACACATGACTGCACCCCATTGTATAACACCAACGCAATTATTAAATTTGCAGATAACACAACAGTGGTGGAGCTCATTAATAAGAACAATGAGTCTGCTTATAGAAAGGAAGTACAAGGGTTGACATTGTGGTGTAAAGAAAATAATCTTACACTTAACATCAAAAAAAAACATTATAAGAACTTACAATTGACTTCAGGAGGAAGAGAGATGTACAAATAATAATAATAATAATAATAACAACAACAGCAATAACAACAACAACAACAATAACAATAACAATAATAATAACAACAATAATAATAACAATAATAATAACAATAATAACAACTACTACTTTATTGTCATTGTATATGTATACACAGTATACCCATACAACAAAATTCACTTAACACCTAAAGACCAGATCCAACACACATAACAATCCCCAAACACCCACCCCCCATTGTACATTTATTATTATTTACCATTGTACATAAATGGTGAGGAGGTGGAGAGGGTTGGTAGTTTTAAATTTCTGGGCACTTATATCTCAGAGGACCTCTCATGGACTATGAATGTTAACATGTTTATGAAGAAAGCACAGAAGAGGCTGAACTTCCTGAGAATGCTCCAGAAGATAAATCTATCTCAGCATCTACTTCTGTCCTACTATCGCAGCACCATTGAGAGTGTCCTGACATACGACATTCTTGCATGGTATGGGAGCAGCTCTGTAGTGGATAAAAAAGCTCTACAGAGAATCATTAAAACTGCCCAGAATATCGACTTCCGGCGGTGACGTCAGTATGTTTGTAGCTAGAGAACGGGGCTCCGTTCTTGAAACTCTAAGATTCCCATCTAGGAAGCCGTTCCAGGCACTATTGATCTTGGAGAGATCAATAGAAAAAGGAGGAACCTCCAAGGACCTCGGGGGGAAGGCAACCATCCCGAAGGTTCAGGAGAAACCCCCTAATTCCAGAGGGGGAAAAAACAGCCAAAGATGACCTACAAGATCCCTTCCAACTCTATTAATTTGTTAAATACAATCACGGGATTAAGTCTCCATTTGTGGTGTGTTATGTGGTGGCTCAATGGCTAAGACACTGAGCTTGTTGATCGAAAGGTCGGCAGTTCAGTGGTTTGAATCCCTAGCGCCACCTTATGGAGTGAGCTCCCGTTTCTTGTCCCAGCTTCTGCCAACCTTGCAGTTCGAAAGCACGTAAAAAATGCAAGTAGAAAAATAGGGACTAATAATAATTTTTGCACAAAATTGGAAGAGTAATGACATAACAACAGAAGATAGAGTAATTAGTAAAATCATGGAATGTGCAGAAATGGACAGACTCACAAAGGAATTACAAGAAAAAGAGGAACATGACTATTATCTAGTATGGGAAAAGTGGTTGGAAGATAGAAAAGGAAAAAAAGACTAGGAAGTAATTGGAGTGACCTAATATAGAAATAGGAACATAAACCACTAACGCTGGTTAACAGTGAATTATAAAGATAGATATAAGAGAACGACCAAACAAGGAGGAGTCAAAAGCACAAATAAGAACATACATTACAGTTGCGATAATTTTGACAAGATGTATATTTGAATTTTTGTTTACATGTTTTGTATGTTTTGTTGTTATTCATTTTGTTTTGTTTGTATTTTTAAACAAATAAAATTTATTATAAAAAATTAAAAAAACAACAACAACAAACTGCCCAGAATATCATCGGACTCCAGCTACCAGCCCTGGACGACATCTTCGAATCTCGCTGTTTGTGGACGTTGCATAACATTCTCAGAGACTCTTCCCATCCTGCTTACAATCTTTTTGGACTGTTGCCTTCTGGCAGAAGATACAGAACAATTAAAACTCAGACCACACGTTTTCTGAATAGTTTTTAATCCCAGAATCACTGCAGTTGTTAAATTACTAATACAGTTGTTAAATGAATCTGGCTTTGGAATAATAGAAAATACTTTTAGCTCGGGTTTTAGATTTTGGCAGTGGTTTCCTCTCTAAGCTTGTTTCAATTTAGTGTCTGAACGTTTCGTTACCAGACCAGTTAACAACATCAGCAGGATTTTCTTGTCCTAGTCTCTATAGCTTATAAATGACTTGTGT
The DNA here is from genome assembly GCA_012654045.1 of Ptyas mucosa. Taxonomy (NCBI): domain Eukaryota; kingdom Metazoa; phylum Chordata; class Lepidosauria; order Squamata; family Colubridae; genus Ptyas; species Ptyas mucosa. The sequence continues at coordinate 3,434 of WNWU01020727.1, forward strand.
GCCATGTGGTCAGTTGGTTGTTTGACTGGTTGTTCATCTGGACCTATATTTAAATTAGTTCTCTTATTGATTGGTTGTTCGAATGGTCTGGTTTCTCATATATCCATATGTTGCATTTACGCTTGTTAATTGTTCCTTTGGTAAAATTCAATAAATTAACGTGTGTGGCAGGTGTTGGCATGACCAATGATTTTTTTATCCTTTCCAATCAAACTGGTTGTCAGAGTTTGTTGCAGCACACATAAGCAGACTATTAAGCAAGATTCAAATTATATAAGAAACTTCTTTATATACAATAATCAACACGTAAGGCATAAAATACCCTTTTTCCACGTTGTAGAGAAGAGAAATAGCAAGTACAAACACAGCACAAAATGGAAGCACAAAATGGAGAAGGCAAAATGGAGGAGAGATAAGCTAGTGCCCTCAAGCTTATAACAGAACAGTGAAGCCACTCCCAGGCTCCAAACTGTCTCTTATAGTCCCATACAACAAATACTATGTTTCAGTTACCAAACAGCTCTCATTGGCTGACCTGTTGCTATGCCCTATTCCAGTTCATGAATATACTTGACACTGGTGTTGCTTATTCTCAGTGTGGGTTGAGAACATTTTTGGTCATGCTGTTTCACTGCTATTTGATAGATTTAGACTTAGAATAACTTTATTGTCACATTGAATGTACACTAATCAGCATACATTAAAATGATTTTTTGTTGCATACAGCTCTCAAAGGGTCACCGCCTCCAATGTACACTCCATAAACATGACAAATTAAACAAATACAAAATTGTTGAGTCCCCCAATTCATCTTGAGACTGTAGGCACAAGTCTTGATGACATGGAAATGAGATGCTTTTTTTGCAGCTCACTACATGGGTAGAAATGGGGTACAGTTTGGATCAGAAGGTCCTTAAACAAAATGAAAAGAACCAGAAATGGTTGGAAAAGAAAGCTATTTGAGACGTACAGTTTTAATAGCAGTTTTCCCACTTTGGGGGGCTTCCCCAATTTCCCCAAAGGAGGAGATGTCCATACAAGGTATGAATCATGGACAAGGCATCCAATGGCATTGTTAGTTCTCCTTCACTAATGATCTGCCTGCCTGCCTGCCTGCCTGTCTGTCTGTCTGTCTGTCTGTCTATCTATCACATCTACATTATCTATCTGTCTATCTATATCTATCTATGGATATCTGAGGAGCCAATTGTAATTGTCCCAATTACATAGACCCATTCTACCCAGTCAAGCAGGGAGGCTATGATATTTATCCCATTGGATAGAGAGTTTTGATTGGCGGGATCTAGGACATTTTATGAAATATCTTACTTGGAGAATTGAGACAGAATCCCATTCTTCCCATTTCCTCAAAGTGTGTTAAGACTTGACCCTAACCCCGGTCTTCAAATTTTAACTTAATTTATTTTTCCGTGTAAGATTTAACTACTTTTTAATCAATTTTAAGCTATATTTTTCTTCATGTATCTATATGGTTTTATTATATAGTTGAAAACAGCCCAGAATCACTTAGGTGAGGTGGATAAGATAGATAGATAGATAGATAGATAGATAGATAGATAGATAGATAGATAGGGTAAGTAGGTAGGTAGGTAAGTAGGTAGGTAGGCGGGCGGGCGGGCGGGCGGGCGGGCGGGTGGCTGGCTGGATGGATGGATGGATAGATAGATAGATAGATAAGGTAGGTGGGTGGATGGATGGATGGATGGATGGATGGATGGATAGATAGATAGATAGATAGATAGATAGATAGATAGGGTAGGTAGGTAGATTAGGTCGGTTGGTCAGTCGGTCGGTCGGTCGGTTGGTAGGTAGGTAGATTAGGTCGGTCAGTCGGTAGAATGGTAGGTAGGTAGGTAGGTAGGTAGGTAGGTAGAGTATGGGTATTGATAAATTTGCTGAAAGGTCTGGATGGAGCTGACATAAGACTGAAAATCTGGCCTATGCTACAAGCATGAGAAATGGTTTTGTATTGTGAACTGAGGGAGGGAGGGAGAAAAGAAGGGAGGGAGGGAAGGAGGGAAGGAGGGAGGGAAGAAGGGAAGGAAGGAAGACATTCCAAAGGTGCTTTTTCAAGAGACAAATTGGACTTGTTTTTCTTTGAAGACATTTTGCTTTTCATCCAAGAAGCTTCTTCCGCAAAGAAAGATGACTCTCTTAATGGATGCAAACTCTCCACTGAACCCAGATTTCTAGGAGGTTCTTTATACCTCATTAGGCATATGCAAATGTCATCATGAAATATTCCTCTTTATAAACAGGGTCTTCATTTTGGATTTTTAAGTTTTCTTCAAACTGTTATATGTCAAACCAGAGAAAACCCATTTAAAAAGATACAATGAATTTCTTCTTGTTTTTCGTTTCTCTTCTAGCCATGACAAAATGTGAGTACTTAATTCTAGGAAACCTAACTATGTGATTATTCTTTTCAGATGCAGGTGAATCCTGATAACTTCTTGTCTCTTACTTCTTCTTTTTTTTTGAAAAAAGTTTTTTTAAAATTTTTTTAAAACATAAACATAAAACACATCTTTTCCAAAACGAAGCATTGATCTGGTCACAAATTAATACAGATCATTAACAAATCTTATTTTTCAATTAACACAACTTAATATTTTACTCAGTTATTTCCCAAAATTTCTATCTATTTAACTATGCCATTGTCCCAAAAACCCGTTACTTAAATCTTAAATCCTAACCGAATATCATTCCATTTTTCTCTTTCTTTTTGCTTAGATTGATATATTTTAACAATATATATCATTACAGTTATTACAAGCATTTAAAAATATTTTAACTATTGCTCCCAATATAATCATCTTCATTAGTTTACTATTAATCCTAACACAATCATTTCATTTTTACTGTTCCCGACATAAACATAATTTCCAGCATAATCATTTTATTTTTACTATTGAACCCAACATTATCATCTTAGTTTCTGTTATTAAACCCAACTTGTCTTTTACTTCATTAGGGTGCCTTTCTGAGGTTCAACTTGTATCCTCAGGGCCAGGAACTATAAAGCCAGGGCAAAATCTCAATTTGCTCTGTAAAGTTACTGGTTACTCCATCACGAGTAGTAGCTATGCTTGGAGTTGGGTCCGTCAGCCTCCAGGGAAAGGCTTACAGTGGATTGCCAGAATCTTCCCCAATGATGGAAGCAAATTGTTTTCACCTTCTCTTCAAAGCCGTACCATCATCGCTTCAGACAACTCTAAGAATGAATATTCGCTTCAATTGAACTCCGTGTCAGCTGCTGACACTGCTGTGTATTATTGTGCCAGGGATACACACTGACTGATCCTGTCTGATCTTCTGAGCAAAAACAGGAAACTGATTCTGTTGATTTCTGTTCCATGCAGTAAATCAACATTCAGACATGTGAAATGCAAAGAAAACTATCTGAAATAGTCCACAGATTTAATAGCAGTCTCTCGCTATCTGACAGCTCAAACAAAAAGAAGGGGTCAACTTTTTTCTTGTGACACGATTGTTAAATCATAAATTTACAACACAGTGCCTTCCACAGGATTTCTCACGTCTACTTCTCTAAATTTTAGAGACGTCTCTAAAGTCTCATAGACTTGCTGTTCATATTGGCATAATTCCAAACAATGCTAAATACAGGTAACTGAGCCCAACATCTCTGTTGTTAAGCGATACATTTCTTAAGTGAGGTCTGCCCCATTTTATGACCTTTGGTTGCCATGACGTAATAAAGATGTGGAGACTCTAGAAAGAGTGCAGAGAAGAGCAACAAAGATGATTAGGGGACTGGAGGCTAAAACATATAAAGAACAGTTGCGAGAACTATGTATGTCTAGTCTGATGAAAAGAAGGACTAGGGGTGACATGATAGTAATGTTCCAGTATCTTAGGGGCTGCCACAAAGAAGAGGTAGTCAAGGTATTCACCAGAGCACCTGAGGAGAGGACAAGAAGCAATGGGTGGAAACTAATCAAGGAGAGAAGCAACCTAGAACTAAGGAGAAATTTCCTGACAATTTGAACAATTAATCAGTGGAACAACTTGCCTCCAGAAGTTGTGAATGCTCCAACACTGGAAGTTTTTAAGAAGAGACTGGATAATCATTTGTCTGAAGTGGTGTAAGGTTTCCTATCTAAGCAGTGAGTTGGACTAGAAAACCTCCAAGGCCCCTTCCAACTCTGTTATTCTATTCTAGTTGTTAAGTGAATCACTGCAGTCGTTAAATTACTAATCCAGATGTTAAATGAATCTGACTTTGAAATAATAGAAAATACTTGTAGCTCGGGTTTTAGATTTTGGCAGTGGTTTGCTCTCTGAGCTTGTTTCAATTTAGTGTCTGAACGTTTCATTACCAGGCTAGGTAACAACATCAGCAGGATTTTCTTGTTCTATCCTCCATAGCTTATAAATGTCTTGTGTGCCCGTGTGGTCATTTGGTTGTTTGATTGGTTGTTCGTTTGGAGCTATATTTAAATTCTGAGAGTTGATTGGTTCTCTTGTTGATTGGTTGTTTGATTGGACTGGTTTCTTATGTATTCATGTGTTGCATTTAGATCAATATGCTTGTTAATTGCTCCCTTGGTAGTAAACCAGGCTTCAATAAATTCATGTGCGTGGTGGGAATGATTTTTAATCCTTCCCAATCGAACAGGTGTTGTTTATTATCTATGTGTGTTGAGAGCAGGGATTTTTGGTCATGCTGTTTTACTGCTAGTTGATAGACTTGGACTTAGAATAGCTTTATTGTCACTTTAAATGTACACTAATGTGATTAATGTACACTAAAATTCAAATTTTGGGCTTAGACAACTTAGAACTATGCCGACATAAATACAATCAAGAAAGTCCAGAGATATTTTACAAGAAGAGTCCTCCATTCCTCTAACCACAATAAAATACCTTATGCCACCAGACTCCAAATTTTGGGCTTAGACAATTCGGAACTACGCCGTCTTCATTCTGAACTAAGCATAGTACATAAAATTATCTGCCACAATGTCCTCTCTGTCAACAACTACTTCAACCACAACAATACATGAGCAAATAATAGATACAAACTCAAGGTAAATCGCTCCAAACTCGATTGCAGAAAATATGACTTCAGTAACAGAGTGGTCAATGCCTGGAATGCACTACCTGACTCTGTAGTTTCTTCCCCAAACCTCCAAAACTTTAACCTTAAACTGTCTACTGTTGACCTCACCTCATTCCTCAGAGGTCTGTAAGGGGCATGCATAAGTGCACCAGCGTGCCTACCGTCTCTGTCCTAACATTCCTTTTTACTTACTCCTTTCATGTATTCAAATTATGTTTATACTTTTACCTGTTATCTTATATATGATTGACAAAATAAGCTTATGACTTATAAAATGGAATTTCGTTACATACAGCTCTCAAAGGGTCACCACCTCCAATATACACTACATAAACATGACAAAATAAATAAATAAAGACAAAGTTGTTGAGTCCCAAAATTCATCTTGAGACTATGACAAAACTCATTCTACCCAGTTGATCCAACTTGCCGAATCCCCTCCAGTTAATTGATATGAATTTTATAAAGCAAAACTGTAAGCAAAGTCTTTTTTTAAAGGTGTTATTGGATTTTTATTTTTAAACGTATATCAACATCAATACATGAACTTTGTGGCCTCTGTCTATAGATCATGTTAATACAAATAGCAACAGTCAGTTGTTACATTAATCAAATTTATATAATCCTAATATTAATATACATGATTATTTTCAAGTAGTTATTCAATATTTCAATGTTCCATTCTAATGCCAATGGTCTTCTTAAACGTACATAGCAATACCATCTTACAATCTCTCATTGTTCCATCTAATTATTACTTATATTCAATTTATATAGAAATTATATCTACTAATATTCCCCCTATTTCTTATTTCTACCTCTATTCCAGTTTTTAATCAGGCCATCATTATATTGGAAAAAAGAAGAAAGAAAAATCATTATTTTCTATCCATCATCTCTTGCCCATTTTAATACTTCAATTCTTATTCGTTTTTTGGCTTCCCTCCCATACTCATCTCTTGGATCTTTGTCTCGGTCAACATCTATATCTTCATATTTCATCTAAATAGTTCTCCCATCTCTATCCCCCTAAGCTGCCAGATCTCCAGAGTGTCCACCCATACCCCTACCTCCCTTTCAAAGACATCTTCCAGGTTATCCAATTCCATTTTTGTATCTCTCAAAATACTTTTCTCGTCATGTTGTTTTGTTTGGTGATTTATCTGTTCTGTTTTTTCCTCCATTCTTTCCACCACATCTACTCTTTCCTGGACTCTTTGATCTTCATTCATTGTCAGTTGTATCATATTTTCTATTTTGTCACTTATGCCTTGGATTAATTTTTTTATCTCTCTGTGGTTCTTTGTCATGGTATCCCTAATGCTTCGAAACATCCATGTCATTTCTCTTGAAGTCTCACTCATTTCCCCCTGATAGAGCATCTTGCCTTAGTTTAATAAGTCCACTTTTAGTCAAAGTGAAAAACAATATATTCAGTTCCAGTTTTGCTTATCAGAGAGTTCAATAACCGTATCTCTTTATATTTCAGGGTTATTAATCAATTCCATTTAAGTAGTCCAGGCAGTTTCCATAAAACAAAAGTCAATTTACTTTACTTAAGAGTCTTCCTTATTCTCACAATAGTAAAGTAATTAATTATAGAACAGTTAGTATCACCACAATCCTTCAAAAAAAAAAAGTTGCTTGTTTCTTTTGTCAGAATTTTCCTAGATTTCTAGGGGTGTAGTGTATTCCATTGACCAATAGATGGCAGCATCAACAGAGGTTTCAGCACTGTTTCAAGGGTAATAAATTAATTAATCCAAACTTAATTCAATTTACAGAGACAAAATTGAGTACTCGAGGAAATTCAGGTAAATAGTTCCAGCATTTTATAATGCTTTTCCATAACAATGCCTACCTAGTTTAAAATCCATTTATAGTTAAAAGGTCTTTAAGTTTTCTCCTGTTAGTTCCTTTTATTTGCGTCCAAGGTTCTTCTTTCTATGGTTGTTCTCCACTTTAAAAAAAGATAATTCTAAGAGTCTCTTTCCCTGGATTTTCTTATTTTTTTTTCTTTAAATTTAGGGATAAAATAAAATAAAATAAAATAAAATAAAATAAAATAAAATAAAAT
>WNWU01020728.1:0-11212 GCA_012654045.1 Ptyas mucosa
GAATAGAATAGAATAGAATAGAATAGAATAGAATAGAATAGAATAGAATAGAATAGAATAGAATAGAATAGAATTTTTTATTGGCCAAGTGTGACTGGACACACAAGGAATTTCTCTTTGGTGCATATGCTCTCAGTGTACATAAAAAGAGAAGATACGTTCATCAAGAATCATAAGGTACAATACTTAATGATAGTCATAGGGTACAAATAAGCAATCGAATCATATTAGGAAACAGTCAATATAAATCGTAAGGATACAAGCAACAAAGTTACAGTCATGCAGTCGTAAGTGGGAGGAGATGGGTGATAGGAACTATGGGATTAATAGTAGTGCAGACTTAGTAAATAGTTTGACAGTGCTGAGGGAATTATTTGTTCAGCAGAGTGATGGCGTTTGGGAAGAAACTGTCCTTGTGTCTAGTTGTTCTGATGTGCAGTGCTCTATAGCGTCGTTTTGAGGGTAGGAGTTGAAACAGTTTGTGTCCAGGATGTGAGGAGTCTGTAAATATTTTCACAGCCTTCTTTTTGACTCACGCAGTATACAGGTCTTCAATGGAAGGCAGGTTGGTAGCCATTGTTTTTTCTGCAGTTCTAATTATCCTCTGAAGTCTGTGTCTGTCTTGTTGGGTTGCAGAACCAAACCAGACAGTTATGGAGGTTCAGATGAAAATAATCTCTCTATAGAACTGGATCAGTAGCTCCTTGGGCAGTTTTGAGCTTTCTGGGTGGGCGCAGAAAGAACATTTTTTTGTTGTGCTTTTTTGATGATGTTTTTGATGTTAGCTGTCCATTTTATATGTGTGTGCATACATATACATTTGAATGCATTGGCCCCACAACTCCAATGAACTGGTTATCCTTGTTATAGTTATCCTTTAAAATGTGTTTATGTGTGTGTGTGTGCACACCTGCCCAATCTTACAGCGACAGGGCCACTTCAACTCCCCTCATCTGCCTACGTCTTCCTCCCTCATCTATGCCTTTTTGTCCATATGGTACAATGTAAAATAGTCCCAGAAATGCATAGCTATGGGGCAGAGGTGGGTTATAATTTTTTTTACTACCGGTTCTGTGGGTGTGGCTTATTTTGTGGGCGTGGTTTGATGGTCATGTGACAATTCTTTAGGATTTAGTAGAAGTCCTGGTCTACCAGGCTTTTAACTGCTTGCAGAGCTGTACTGATCTACCCATTTATTTTTGCAGGCACTGATCTACTCTTGTATTTTTGCAGGCACCAGTCTACTCATTTATTTTTGCAGGCACTGAAGAATGTAGAAGAGGCATTCATCCAGGAGCGGGTTCTAATTTTTTTTACTACCGGTTCTGTGGGCATGGCTTATTTTGTGGGTGTGGCTTGATGATCATGTGACAATTATTTGGGATTTAGCAAAGGTAGCAGGCTTTTAACTGCTTGCAGAGCTGTACCGATCTACCCATTTATTTTTGCAGGCACTGATCTACTCATGTATTTTTGCAGGCACTGATCTACTCATGTATTTTTGCAGATACCGGTCCACTCATTTGGTTTCCTTTAACACTGATCAGCTGTAGGGCGGCCCTTTGAAGCCCCGCAACAAGAGTTTAAACAGTTTTTTTCACTCTAGCCATCAGCTGGAACTCAGGAGGCAGCAATAGATTGGGGATGGGGCCAAATAAAAGGTAAGAATAACACGGGGGGGGGATGCGAGGGGCAGGGGGGCAGGGGGGCAGAACCGGTTCAGTGACGTCATATCATCACTGCTACCGTCTCAGGAGAACCGGGCCAAACCGGGAGGAACCCACCACTGCTATGGGGGCTGCTTCCCACACTCCAGAAAGCCTCAGGTACCACAGCCTACCCCAGATAGCTGCAGCAAAAATTTGTTTGCCAATCTGCCTTGTCTCCCAGTTCCACACACTGATTCTTTTGCGCCCTCTAGCATGGCCATTATAGAACCATTGATTAACATACAATTTAATGGATTATTGCAGCAGCAGCCAAAAAAGCCAATGCAATCCTAAATTGCATTAACAGAGGGATACAATCCAGATCAAGGGAGGTACTAATACCACTCTATAAAGCCTTAGTAAGACCATACCTAGAATCCTGCACCCAGTTTTGGTCACCACACGATAGAAAAGATTTTGAGACTCTAGAAAAAGTGCAGTGAAGAGCAACCAGGATGATTAGGGGGCTGGAGGCTAAAATATATGAAGAATGGTTGCTGGAACTGGGCATGGGTGGTCTAGTGTAGAGAAGGACCAGGGGAGGCATTGTTCCAATATTTGAGGGGCTGCCACAAAGAGGAAGGGGTCAAGTTATTTTCCAAGGCACCTGTAGGCCAGACAAGGAATAATGGATGGAAACTGACCAAGGAGAGATTCAGCCTAGACATGAAGTGGAACTTTCTGACAGTGAGAACAATCCACCAATGGAACAGAAGTTGCCTTTGGAAGTTGTGGGAGCTTCATCACTTGTGACTTTCAAGAAGAGATTGGACTGCCATTTGTCAGAAATGGTTTAGGGTCTCCTGCTTGGGTGGGGGGTTGGACTAGATGATCTACAAGATCCCTTCCAACTCTGTTAATTTGTTAAATACAATCACGGGATTAAGTCTCCATTTGTGATGTGCTATGTGGTGGCTCAGTGGCTAAGACGCTGAGCTTGTCGATCGAAAGGTCGGCAGTTTGGCGGTTCGAATCCCTAGTGCCGCATAACAGGGTGAGCTCCCGTTACTTGTCCCAGCTTCTGCCAACCTAGCAGTTCGAAAGCACGTAAAAAATGCAAGTAGAAAAATAGGGATCACTTTTGGTGGGAAGGTAACAGTGTTCTGTGCACCTTTGGCATTTAGTCATGCTGGTCACATGACCACGGAGACGTCTTCGGACAGCACTGGCTCTTTGGCTTTGAAATGGAGATGAGCACCTCCCCCTAGAGTCAGGAGCGACTAGCACATATATGCGAGGGGAACCTTTAGTTTTAGCTTTATGCTTCCTCTGTGTGTCCATTGTACATTACTTGGGATATGAGAGAAAGCTGTGTTGAACTGGCAAAGGGGAGGCCAAGCTGACTTCTAAAATCCAGTAACAATTTGCATATGCAAACGGCAACGTGGTTATAATGGAAGTTTCCATTTTTTAAAAAATAGCAATTCTATCAGGAAATAATCAGGAAACTTGACACAGAGGGTCAAAGAAATTGTCCCAGTTTTATTAAACCAACAACAACAACAAATTGCTATATATTTGTACTTATCAGTCAGGCTCTCAAACTCTCTAATCCTACCATTTTAAATATTTTATTTTATTTTATTTTTATTTTATTTATTTATTTATTTTGTCAAGGATGTATAAGATAACAGATATAAGTATAAACATGATTATGAATACATGAAATGGATATGAATAAATGGGGACAGCAGGACAGGGACAGTAGTCACGTTGGTGCGTTTATGCACGCCCCTTAAAAAAGTTACGTTGCATTGGCCGGGAATCGAACCCGGGCCTCCCGCGTGGCAGGCGAGAATTCTACCACTGAACCACCAATGCTCTGATATGCCCACAAGGATTACTTTCCCTGTCTTAAATATCTTCTCCAGTGCCTAGTTAAAAGGAGATGGTGTTCGCAAATAGAACACTCCCCCACACACCCTTTTATTACATGTGTAGAAAGTTAGCACCCACCCCTCTCCTAGAAGAATGAAGTATTTTGAGAAATATTTAAAAAGACAGAATATTATATTTCCCTAAAGGAGAAACACATTTCTAAAGACAGAAACTCAGAGCCTCAGCTCCCCGCCCCCAAGAAGATACTAAGCCTAGGCCAGCCTTTAGAAATGCAGATTTGGTAATCCATTATTCCCAGGTCTTAACACAGATAAGATTAGCCCTCAACCCCTTCATTGCATCACCCGGCAAGCTTCAACCAAGCCTGAAACACAGACAACCTACAAAGTTAGCTATGACCCGTGCATAGCCCCCTGGGAATCTGACAACAGCCAATATCTTGTTTCCCCCCAAAATAAGACATCCCCTGATAATAAGCCCAATTGGGCTTTTGAGTGCGTGTGCTAAAATAAGCCTCCCCCTGAAAATAAGCCCTCCCCGAAAATATTTAAATGCAGAGCTGGAAATCAGGAAAGACGGCAAGAGGAGCCCGATCTTGCTCCATGCGCCCCAAATTAATAAGACCTCCCCGAAAATAAAGCCAAGCACTTATTTTGGGGTTCAAAAAAATATAAGACAGGGTCTTATTTTGGGGAAAACATGGTAGAATATATTCCTTGCACAGGAACAGGAAACTCAAGGGCAAGGCCCAAGAGAGGGTATAAATATCCCCTTCTCTCTCCCCTCCATGTGTTCAGCTGCCCAGGACTTCAAACCCATGTGGTCCTGTCCCTCAATAAACCTTCTTTCCAATCAGCCTCCATGTTTCCAGTGTCTTTCTCCCCACTTGGAACTGAACCAGATGGGTATTTTTTCCAACACATGTAACATACATATATATATGTTGCGGCCCATCAGCGGCCAGTGCAGCTAGTAGCTGATTCTGACAGCGAGGAGGCTGGTGTGGTGCTGCGCCAGCAGCCTGTGCAGCTGGCACTCGAGTCGGACAATGAGGAGGCTGGAGAAGATGTGGTGCCAGGGGCGGGGATTCAGCCAGGGCCTTCAGAACTTCCAGAAGCTCCCATAAATGAAGAGGACGAAGAGGAGGAGCCTCTTCTTGATGCAGGGGCACGCAGAGTTGCCAAAAGGCAGGAGTGGCTCCTCAGGAAGAGGTATCCTCGAGAGTAAGGCTTGGGGCTAATTGGCCACTCCCTTAGCCTATTTAAGGAGGAACGCCAACTGAAGCAATTTGCAGGGAACAACTCCGTTCACATACCTTCATGTCTTGTCTTGCTTATCTTATCAGCTTCCTGCAAATTGCTTCTGGGCATTCTGCCAACCACAGTAAGCTTTCAGTATTATTCTTTGAATTCTTGTAGGCTGTTAATGCCGTTAATTAACAGCCGTTGTTGTAAAAAAATGGTTTATTTAGTAAACTAAGGTTTGAACGGACTTTGTGTGTGCTGCGTTCTTTGGGGTTCGTAGCTGGGGCAGAACAATATATGATTCATGTAAAAAAAGAGGGAGGGCTTCTTATTAGCCCTACTAGGAAATGAACCTTAGACCAGGCTATCAATTCCACAGGAAGGATAAAGCTAGTTTTAGAAAGATTGGCTACAATAACAGAATATTGCAAGTCTGGTTGTTCTGTACTTTCCTCTTCATTTTATACTCCAGTGAAGCCAGAAGGCATCTGCTGTCTGAGCAGCTCCCTAACATTATGTTATTGCTCTGGGCTTTTTCAGCCCATGTTGGCTAGGTAACGGTTTCTGCATTCTACCATACGATCATACCAGTGGTGGGTTCCAACCGGCTTTACTACCGGTTCTCTTCGTGCACGCGCTCCGCGCTTTGCTCGCACACATGCCAAACTTGTGCTCTGTGCAAGCGCGTTTGGTATCTGCCCAGCTGAGGTAGCAATCCATTCTGTCACACCTATCAGCTGGGCTAAAAAAGAAGAAATAAAGGTAGGAATAACGCAGGGGCGGGCGGGAGGGCCCAGCTCCCCGACAAAGAGAACCAGTTTGGTGACATCACATCATCACTGCTACCGGCTCGGCCGGACCGGCCGAACCGGGAGGAACCCACCACTGGATCATATTCTTTATTCTGAACATTTCTATTATGTGGTTGTGGTCATCAACTTGACTTTCTTGATCCTCTGCAGATGGTCCTGGTACTTGGCATACTCTTCAACCTAAAGGTATCCCTGGAAGACCAATGTTAATTAATTTTCCATAGCATCCCATTCTGTGGATGAATTAAAAACCAAATTAAATTTGGTTACAAATTCAGAGGTGGCTAGAAAAAATGGTTGGACACCTATAGAATTTAAACCAGAATTATTTCTATTAGGCATTATAACAGATGGCTATAGCAAAGGATCAATATATCTAATACTACACATTGTTTTTTATATATAAAAGTTTTTTTAATTTTAATTTTTTAACAAACATACACAAACAAACAAACAATGCATTTTTTTCTGAACAGAGTATTGGCTGAGTCACAAATTTGTACAGCTTTCAGTTATCTCCAACACAATTTATCTATTTCACTTTTTTCACTATATTCTTTCTCTCTATTTTTTTCTTTTCTTTGTTTCTTCTGATGTATAACCAATATTACCATTTGCCCTAATCGCTAATCTTAGTCAGTTTTTCCCCCTCCTCTCATTGTTTTCTCCAAGTTAAAATCCTTTAATTTAAAATCAATCATTTTTCTAATACCTAACCCTAACTCTAAATCATCCTATTCAAATATTTTCCCATTGCACATCCTGATGGCAGAGAGAATGGTATATGCACAGCAATGGAAATGTGAAAACACCCCTTCAGAAAAGGAGATAATAAGGAAGATATTAGTGTGCGCAGAGATGGATAGATTAATGTTAGAATTAAAAAAAAACAAAGGAGAGTCAGAATATTATGGAGCATGGAATAGATTTTATCAATGGCTGGAAGCACGAAGTGGGAGTCAGAACACAAAAAAATTAGGCTAAGTAGACCCAGAATGAGATATTATATATGTATTAGAATGAATATGTTGGTCAAAAATAATTGTACAACACTAACACTGTGTAAGTACCATGTTTCCCCAAAAAGAAGACCCTGTCTTCTATTCTTTTGAACCCTGAAATAAGCACTTGGCCTTATTTTCAGGGAGGTCTTATTATTTTGGGGCATGTGGAACAAGATGGGGCTCCTCTTGCCGTCTTACCTGATTTCCAGCTCTGCTTTTAAATATTTTCAGGGAGGGCTTATTTTGGGGGCAAGGCTTATTTTAGCACAAGTGCTCAAAAGCCTGATTGGGCTTATTATCAGGGGATGTCTTATTTCTGGGAAAACAGCATAGCATATGTGTTCTTTGCCTTTCTTTTTGGTTTTCATGGTGGAAGAAAGGCCAGGATGGTCACACTGTGTTCGATATACTTATATGTAAATAATAAAAAATGTATTGGTTTTAAAAAACACTGAATTAGAAGCCCATTATCTCCTTCTTAATGAGTACAGGTCTTGTACCAAGCACCCAGGTCTTGTGCCAAATCCCCGTCTTAACACCTTCTTCAAGATTACTTTTATCTGGGATCTCTAGGAATTAAGGGAGAGAGAAAGACAATTCTTTCTACGTTGATGCTCATTTTTGTTCAGTTCAGGCCTTAACACAATAATGTAGCATTTCGGAGAAAAGATACAGCCAAGCAAGCCAGCACTGGAAGCTAAGATGGAGAAGACCTCCACAGCTACCATGTATTTCCCTTTGGTGCTGAAATAGGTAGGAACAAAAGACAACCAAATGCTACAAAACATCAGCATGCTAAAAGTGATGAACTTGGTTTCATTGAACGTGTCTGGCAACTTCCTGGCTAGAAAGGCCACGACGAAACTGAGGATGGACAGAAATCCCATGTAGCCCAAGACAAGGTAAAACATGATGGGAGAACCCGCATTACACTCTGCTAAGATCTCCGTTGCCTTGGAGTGTTTGTCTAGATAAGGAAATGGGGGAAACATTCCTAGCCAGAAGGCACAAATGCTTACTTGAATCAAAGAGCAGGAAAAGACAATGGAGAATGCCAGTCTTTTTCCTAACCATTTCCTCATCTTAGATCCTGGCTTGGTGGCCATGAAAGCTACAACCACAGTGATGGTTTTGGCCAACACAGAAGAAATGGCCATTGAAAAGATGATGCCAAAGGTAGATTGTTGGAGGGAGCAGGTCACTTTTCCTGGCTGTCCAAGGAACAGCAAAGAAGAGAGGAAACAGAGTAGGAGGGAGACAAGAAGAATGTAAGTGAGATCCTGGTTATTTGCTTTGACAATGGGCGAATGTCTATGCTTAATGAATAGTCCAAGCACCCAAGCTGTGGTTACTGAAAAGCAAAGAGCAAATGAAACTAGAATGACTCCTAAAGGTTCTTCCAATGCCAGAAAGCTTATTATTTTGTGCATGCATCCATCTTGCT
This sequence comes from Ptyas mucosa, assembly GCA_012654045.1. Taxonomy (NCBI): domain Eukaryota; kingdom Metazoa; phylum Chordata; class Lepidosauria; order Squamata; family Colubridae; genus Ptyas; species Ptyas mucosa. The sequence continues at coordinate 8,053 of WNWU01020728.1, forward strand.
CCATGCGTGGATACTGATCTTCTGGGCATTCGTGGCAGTCATCCATATCTGGAAGAGGAAATAGAAGCTCAAGGAAGATTATTGCTCTTTCTGACTTCTTTATAAATGTGTTTTGACCAGTGGTGGATTGCCCTTGGTTCGCACCGGTTCTATAGAACCGGTAGTAAAACCGGCGCTGACCTCAACATCCTCAGAACACTTCTGCGCATGTGCAAAGGCTTCTGCGCGCATGGCCCCATTGTGAACCGGTAGTAAAGGTAAGCAGAACCCACCCCTGGTTCTGACCTAGGCTTCGTTAGAAATTAAACAGCGCAAATGTAGTCCCGGCAAACCTCTTTAATTCATATGGCTGTAAATGACCTTCATTTACAGTCCGCAAGGCTTGATAAACAGTCTTTCAGAGGAAGGTTATCAACACCCACCTATCTGCCATGGAACACTGCCAAAGAGCTAATTTCCAGGCGCAGGGCAAGGCCAAACTTGGCACAGAGTCACAAACAGAAGTTTCAACTCTTGAATCGGCCAGATGAACTAATTGCTTTCTGCAAAAGCTCACGTTCCGTTCGCTTCTCTTTTATGTCTTATGGGAGGGGCCAATCATTTCCAGGCCTTACTCTCAAGTCGACCCTGTTTCCTTAATTGTTCCTGTCTCGTGGCAGCTCTGCGTATGTGCACACTAGGAACAGGCTCACTCTGTTCTTCTGCCTCACTGATGTCAGACTCCGGAGACTCCAGAGGCAGCAAAGAATTACCAGATGGCCTTGGCTCCCTCTCTGCCTCCAACTCAGAGCCATCATCCGAGTCCTCCCCAGAATCCAGGACTGGACCACATTCCTCCCCAACCTCCTCACTGTCTGAATCTGCTGCCAGCTCTGCTGGCTGCTGGTGGGCCATAACAACATGTCAGTGGCTCAGTTAAAACAAATATCCAAACAGAATCCTTCCACGTTCTGCCCATCAGAACTTTTATGTACCTCTTTGGGTTGAAATCTTCCCTTCTCCGCACGGAGCACAGTCATAGCAGCAAAACATTGCTCCTTCCTTCTTTGTTTTTTGTTCTCCGGGATGGCAGGAATCACTGCACACCGAAAGGGGAGTTACCTTGGCCATAAAAATAGAAGGAAAATGGAGGATAACAAAAGAAATTGAGGTTAGTATTGCTGTAGCCCGTCAGCTGCCAGCAGAGCTGGAGCCAGACTCGGACAATGAGGAGGTTGGGGAGGAACATGGGCTAGGAGTCTGGGGAAGGCTCTGATGGATGCTCTGCATTGGATGCAGAGATAGAGCCAGGGCCGTCCAACATTTTCCACCCACCAGAGAGGCAGCTGACTTTGGAAGCTGAGATGACTGAGGAGGAAGAACAGCTGGGGCATGTTCCAGATGCACATATGCACAGAGCAGTTAGAAGAGGTGAGCAACAGAAGACAAGGAGTCTTGGATAGTACAGTGGTCTAAAGCACCCTGTTATTAACACAGCTGCCTGCAATTATTGCAGGTTCGAATCTCACCAAGGCTCAAGGTTGACTCAGCCTTCCATCCTTTCTAAGGTAGGTAAATTGAGGACCCAGTTTGTGGGGGCAATAAGCTGACTTTGTATAAATATACAAAAAGTATGAAGGCTATTGCTTAAGTGCATTGTAAGCTGCCCTGAGTCTCCAGAGAAGGGCGGCATATAAATCAAATTTAAAAAAAAAAGAAGAAGTCAACTCAGGAAGCAAAGCACACATGGACACTGAATTCCTCCCTGGCTGGGGAATAAATAGAAGGAAAGGGGAGTGGTTGTCATAGGAGACAACAGTTCGTATTTCTGAAGATTTTGTTCATGGCGTTTCATGCCACAGAGACTGCTTGCCACAACTTAATTTGCAGCCTTTCAGCTAGGAGCTCACAGCCTTGCAATTATCGCAAGGAACTGATAGTGCCTGTTACTGCAGTTAACTCCTTGAAGGACTCCTGGCTGGACTTTTTGGTGGGTGAATGCAATTAATTCCCAAGAGGTAAATAAAGAGAGTTTTTTCATAACAAGGTGTCAGGTTACGATGTCATCTCAAATAAATTGCATTTCCAAACAAATAGTCTTTGATGAAATCTTTCATTTATTGAGTACAACGATCTGTCCCCGACTCCATTGTAGCCGACACTGACCCTCTGACCCCAAACCCTTCCCTTTCTGTTCCCCAATTCCCAGCGTCTCATTGGCCATCTTCCAAGTCACTCTCCCCATCTCTACTACTTCAGCTCACAGGAATGTCCCCTCCCCCATCCCATCTCCTAGGGGATATTATCTACAGGGAAAATAAGTAGGTGAAAAGTCAAGCGTCTTCTTCTTCTCTTTATGTCAGCACTGGAGTGAATGTAGCTTGGAGTGCTAACACAAGGAGTCTGTTTCTTGCTTCTGCTAAGGCTGGGTCAGTACAAGTATTACATTTGAAACAAACATATTCTTTCAGAAATATCATGCCTGATATCATTGATTGGGGATTGATTGGATTTAGTCTTCCCCTCCTTCCAAATCAATTTAGGGCAGGGAAAGAACTTTCTGTGAAACCAAAATGCATTCTAAAACATCCAATGGAATAGAATAGAATAACAGAGTTGGAAGGGACCTTGGAGGTCCAACCCCCTGCTTAGGCAGGAAACCTTACCCCACTTCAGACAAATACAGAGATGGATATGAACACATCAAATTTTATTCAGATGCCCTAAATCAGGGGCATCAAACTCAAGGCCTGGAGGGCAGGATCCGGCCTACTGGGTGCTTAGATCTGGCCCATGGGGGCTGCCCTGGAAACAGTGAAGGACTGGCCTGCAATGCCTCTGCCAGAGAAAACAGAGCTTGGGAGGGCCATAGGTCCTGAGCTCCGTTTTCACTGGCAGAGGGTTGCAGGAGGCTGTAGCGGCCTAAAACGGAGCTCGGGAGTCCATTTTTGCTGACAGGGTGCTCGGGCCACCACAGGCACCCCCAAACAAGTGACATCAAGCTGGCCATGTCCCCTGGCCATGCCCCCTGCCCCCCCAAGGTCAAACACAACCCTCAATGAAATTGAGCTTGACACCTCTTCTCTAAATCATAGCAATAAGAATAGCAATAGCACTTATATCACTTCACAGTGATTTAATTTAATTTAATTTAATTTAATTTAATTTAATTTAATTTAAT